>ONZH01005850.1:0-42014 GCA_900303285.1 Rhinella marina | reverse complement strand
GGTCTCTCAGACATACTATGCCTCCTTCTCCACCTTCTCCTCTGAATTACCATCCGTGGGCACGGCGCCTTCAGTCGGTAGCTCTAGGCGCAGTAGCAGTGCCATGGCTAAGCGCCAGCAGGCGGTGCTCAAACTGCTTAGCTTAGGTGACAAAAGGCACACCGCCCTAGAACTATTACAGAACATCACGGTGCAGACCGATCTGTGGCTGGCACCGCTGAACCACAAGCCAGGCATGGTTGTGTGTGACAACGGGCATAACCTGGTGGCGGCTCTGCAACTCGGCAGACTCACACATGTGCCATGCCTGGCCCACGTGTTCAATCTCATAGTTCAGCGGTTCCTCAAGATATACCCCAATCTGTCTTATTTGCTCACCAAGGTGCGCCGCATCTGTGCGCATTTCCGCAAGTCGACCACAGATTCTGCCACTCTCAGGGCAGCGCAGCGCCGCCTACAACTGCCCGCTCAACGACTGTTGTGAGACGTGCCCACAATATGGAATTCGACATTAAACATGTTATCCAGAGTTTACCAGCAGTGCACAGCGATTGTAGACTGCCAGATGTCAACTTCCACCAGAACTGGTAGTCAGGTCAGTCATCTTCTACAATGAGGAGTGGCCGTGGATGTCTGATATCTGCCAGGTGTTGACCAACTTTGAGGAGTCAACACAGATGGTCAGCGGCGATGCCGCCATTATCAGCCTCACCATCCCGCTGCTTTGCCTGTTAAAAAATTCACCGCTCAGCATGAAGTCGGAAGCTTTGCGCTTGTCACAATGATGGTGGAGGAAGATACGTCGCTTGATAGCCAGAGCACCCTCTGGTCTGTTTCTCAGCGCGTATCGGAGGAGGAGAATGTCGACGAGACAGAAGAGGGTACCAATGCTCAGTCCTTCTTAACTCTTGAGCGTGTATGGGCTGAAGAGGAGGAGGAGGAGTAAATGGAGAGTCAGGCCAGTGAGGAGAGGGAATTCTTGCGTGTTGGGACTCTGGCGCACATGGCAGACTTCATGTTAGGCTGCCTATCCCGTGACCCTCGCGTTAGAAGAATTTTTTCAAACACCGATTACTGGGTGTTCACTCTCCTGGACCCACGGTACAAGCAGAACCTTTACACTCTCATCCCTGTAGAGGAAAGGAGTATGAGAGTGAATCAATATGAACTGGCCCTGGTGCACAAGCTGAAACAATACTTCCCATCTGACACCGCTATTGGCAGAGGGCATGCTTCTGTGGGCCAAGTAACGGGGTAGAGTAGGCGAGCAGGCAGCTTGTCCAGCACTGGCAGGAGAACGCTCTACAAGGCCTTTGCCAGTTTTATGTCACCCCAGCAAGACACTTTCACCTGTCCCCAGTCTCGGCAGAGTAGAGATGAGCTTTACAGAAAGATGGTGAGGGAGCACCTAGTTGACCATATCAATGTCTGGACCGATCACTCTGCTCCATACAACTCCTGGGTTTCAAAGCTGGACACGTGGCCTGAACTGGCGCTGTACGCCTTGGAGGTGCTGGCCTGCCCTTCCGCTAGCGCGTTGTCAGAGCGGGTATTCAGTGCAGCTGGTGGCAGCATCACCGATAAGCGTACACACCTGTCAACTGACAGCGCTGACAGGCTGACGCGTATTAAAATGAAGAAAGCCTGGATTTCACCGGAATTCAAATCTCCTCCGTGGATAAGCAGCTAAAGATTATCATTACTTATGTAAAATTTTTGCTGAGGGTTGACTTTATGTACTCCGAAAAGAAAAAAAATTTTGGAGGCTCAACAAAAGCCATTTCACTGCATTCTCAGTCGGACAAATTCATTGGTGGTGTAACCGCCATGCTGTGTCAGGCTAAATTTTTGGGTGCTTCACCAGCTACCGCATACTAACTCAGTCGCTCTGTTGTCATCGCCGCCATACAGGGCCACAAAAAATGTTTATGTGGTTCGCCTGCTCCCACAGTGTCACTCGCTCACTCTGTTGTCACCACGATAGTGGTTTGCACTATAGAAGCCCAAGTCTGCACATTCCCCTTTTTATCTCCAAGTGATCTATACTGCATGTCACTTAATAAAATAGGTTCTTTTGCTCTCAGTGATATAAATCCATTTCATAAAATCCTTTCTTTCTCTTTAACTGATCTATACTGAACTTCACTTTTAAAAATACATCTTTTTTCTCTCCAAAAATTTTTTCCGGAGGACCACATACAGGTCCTCTCTCCAATCAATTTTTCCACAGGGCCACATAATGCAATAGACAGGGAATCGAACCCGGGTCAACTGCTTGGGAAGCAGCTATGCTCACCACTTTACCACCAACAGGCACAGCACCTGATAAGAACAGATACTAAACTTGATGTAAGCCAACATTTCGACAATCGATAACCCGAAAAGGACATTGGACTTTGCTTCTAGTGCTGCAGAAATTACTTCCAACTACCCCACATGATTATTGAAGGCATTTGTTGGCCTCAGATGGGGTAAGTGGAAAAATGGTAGACAACCCCACAAGACCACCTCCCTGCTGACTGCCTGTAGCAATAATTTGAGTAAGTTGAGAACATCATTGCTAAACGATGGGCTGGAGGGGAGCTCTGGGTGGAAGTGCTAGAATAGCAGGATAAAGTAGGTGAGTAAAGCTTTTTCTCCATGCCATTACCAAAATTTTGTGGGACTAGTAAAACCTCTTTAATTTGTATAATCTTGAGGAAAAAGGGAAAAGGGGGGTATCAAAACCTTAAAAAATAAACCTTCTTCATCCAATTTATTGCGGAGAGGCCATCGTGGCCATCTTAATTGAAGAAACCGTGTGGTGACATGTGACATCACTGTGCAGTTTCTTCAATGAAGATGGCCGCAACAGCCTCTCCTTTTTTTTTTTCCCTCTGATTAATCCCTGAAGGGCATCAATGTTACCAATGTTACTGTCGGATGAGATGCTGCGATCAGCGATGAACGTGGCATCTGAGGGGTTCAATGATGCTGGGGCACCGCGATGGTCATTCCCCATCATTGCGCCCTATACATACAATGGAATGCAATTTGTGAGGATGTAATTTGAGGTGAATCACATTTCTTTGCGAAATTTGGAGAACCAGCCATATGAAATTTTTGATAACTTCGCTAACTCTAATCATAAGTTTGACAAGTGGCGCATGTCCTTTGTGTGGTTTTGAGGGAATTGAGAAAAGAGGACCTCCAAACAGTTATGCACGGGGTCCTCTGCTGTTAGTTTATGTGTCTGCTTTTATGAATAACTTGCAAGCCTAGAAAAGAATAAATCAATAATATACTTTTACCATATAGACCCCTGACTGCTTCTGTTTTTGCAAGATCAACATTCCAAAAGCAAAATTGTGTCTGAAAATAATTGTGTCTGTAAAATGTGACATTGTTATTTTTATATTTCATAGCAGTGCACAAGATTTTAGCTGGTGTTCACAAATGGACCAGAACTGTAACTAACCAAAGGGTGCTATTTATATATATGCTGCAGGGAATGTGCTGACAGCTTTGCCCTTACAGTTCATCTTAAGTTTGAAAAGATCTTCTGATTACAGGAGCTTAGCCATAGTGACACACTAAGATGTAGCTGGGCTGAATATGTCATTTAACTGTTTCCTTTGTACATTGTGATCATTCTCTAAGATTTCATCTGTAGTCTAGGGGTTCAATTCCACAATCTCATATCAATATCATATAAATATTTATTGACCTTAGTTTCATTTTTTTGCCAGGATTTTTGCCCTCACTAAGGCCCCATTCAGACGACCGTGTTTCATGGCCGTATACGGGCCGTGAAAGCCCGGCCTGTGCTGCCCCAGAGGGCGGGAGCGCACGGTGTCATTGGTTGCTATGACGCCGTGCGCTTCCTGAGGCCGCCGCCGTACAGTGAAACACTGTACATGGCGGTGTCAGGGTAGGTTTGCAGGGCTTTTTATAAGTCCATTTGAAAAAAAGGATACAAAAATGCAACACACCACATCTTTGTATCCTGCAGCATCTGTTAAAACAAACGTATATTTTTGCATCCTGCAGAGTCCGTAAAAACAAACGTGTATATTTATATACTAGCTGAAGGCTTCGCCCGGGTATATTTAATCTCTTTCATTTAATGTTTGTGTGTGTCATTAAAGGATATCGAGTGTGACCTCTACAGTTCCCGCCCCTTTAACAGTGACCTCCACAGCAGCCCGCCCCTTAACAGAAACATCCACAGCGCCCTCCCCTTTAACTTTGACCTCCACAGCAGCTAGGGTGGCCGCTGTCTTCAACCCAGAAAGCTGGACCTCACCGGCCATTCCTTTAAACGTCGCTCTGTGAAGACACGGAGGAGAAGCTGTCTGAGCGTGAGCTACTGAAAAGGTGCACATCCCTGAGTCCGTCCAGGCACTGTGCCGGATGGAGGACAGGGAGCCTAAAAACTGGACTGTCCAGCCTAAAGCTGGACAACTGGCCACCCTAACATCAGCCTGCCCCTAGGGTGGCCAGAGGTCCGGTTTTAGACTGGACAGTCTGGCTTTCAGACTCCCTGTAACTGTCCGGCGCAGGGCCTGGACAGACACAGGGATGTCCACCCTTTCAGTAGCTCACGCTCAGACAGCTTCTGCTCTGTGTCTTAACGGAACCAGGGGGCGTGGCCTCGTGTTTAGGAGTGTGACTTCATGGTGACCGGTGGCACGGCTTCACGGTGGGGGGAGACTGGAAAGTCTGGCTTTCAGACTCCCTGTCCTCTGTCATGCACAGGGCCTGGATGACACACGGATGTCCTTTTGAACAGCTCACTCTCAGAAAACAGCACTGTGCAGTCTTAGTATGAGCTGCAGGGAGAAAGTCACCCTCTTCCCTGCAACTGACAGAAGTTGATTTTTACCTTAATTTTTTCAATCCCGCCGAGATGCGGAGTGGAAGGGGTGTGGCCTGACTGAGTCGGGGGTGTGACTTAGTGGGACTTGGGGGTGTGGCTTTTTTCTTTTGAGGGTGGCCTGAATTACAGGTCGATGCCATAGTAATTTAGGAGTAAAGTGGGTAGCATTGGAACAAAGCATCTTTTATTACTACTGAATGGTAAATATGTGAAATTTCATTATATTAGGTAATGATTGATGATGAGTTAGTCTAAAATATAAGTTACTAGCAGAAAGACCCGGCTTCGCCTGGGTATATTTCATCTATTTATTTAATGTTTCTGTGTGTCATTGCAGAGAGAAAGTCAATGCAGCTGACAGAAATTGATTTTTACCTTCATTTTTTCAATCCCTATTGGCTGCGGAGTGGGAGGGGTTGTGGTTTAATGGGACACGGGGGGGGGGTTAAGTCCTTCATTTCAGGGTGGCCTGAATTATAGGTTAATGCCATGGTAATTTGAGGAAACACAATGAGTAGCAGTGGAAGAAAACATTGCTTTGCGCGGGTATATTTAATCTATTTCATTTAATGTTTCTGTGTGTCGTTGCAGAGAGAAAGTCATCCTCCCTCCCATCCCTGCAGCTGACAGATGTTGATTTTTACCTTCAATTGTTCAATCTCCATTGGGCTGCGGAGTGGGAGGGGTCATGGCCTGACTGAGTCGGGGGCGTGACGTTGCAAGACCTGGGGCGGGGTTTTAAGTCCTTCTTTTGATGGTCGCCAGAATTACAGGTCGATGCCATGGTAATTTATGAGGACACGCCATGGGTAACAGTGGAAGAAACCATTGCTTTGCACGGGTATATTTAATCTATTTCATTTAATGTTTCTGTATGTTGTTGCAGAAAGAAATTCAACCTCCCTCCCACCCCTGCAGCTGACAGAAGTTGATTTTTACCTTCATTTTTTCAATCCCCGTTGGCTGCGGAGTGGGAGGGGGCGTGGTCTGACAGAGTCGGAGCGTGGTTTCGCGAGATCTGGGGCGGGGGTCAGAGTGGCATGAATTACAGGTCGATGACATGGTAATTTATGGGGACCCGCAATGGGTAGCAGTGGAAAAAAACATCTTTTATTAGTACTGAATGGTCGTAGTCTAAAATTAGTCAATTTCATCTACGATTTTTGTGTGTCGTTGCAGAGAGAAATTCACCCTCCCACCCCTGCAGCTGATTTTTTTCAATCCTGGTTGCCCTGCGGAGTGGGAGGGGGCGTGGCCTGGCAGAGTTGGGGGTGTGGATTATCAAGATGCTTCGAACGGTTGTAGTCTGAAATTAGTCTATTTCATCTAAAATTTTTGTGTGTCATTGCAGAGAGAAATTCTCCCTCACACCCCTGCAGCAAACAGAAGTTTATTTTTACCTTCATTTTTTAAATTCCCATTGGCTGCGGAGTGGGAGGGGTGTGACCTGACAGAGTCGGGGGCGTGGATTAGCAAGACGCTTAGCATGGGTGTATTTAATCTATTTTATTTAATGTTTGTGTGTGTTGTTGCAGAAAGAAAGTCAACCTCCCACCCATCCCTGCAGCTGACAGAAGTTGATTTTTACCTTTATTTTTTCAATCTCTGTTGGCTGCGGAGTGAAAGGGGGTGTGGCCTGACAGAGTTGGGGGTGTGGCTTAGTGAGACCTGGGGCGGGGGTTTTAAGTACTTCTTTTAGGGTGGCCTGAATTAAAGGTCAATACCATGCTTATTTATGAGCCCACGCAATAGGCAGCAGTGGAGGAAAACATCTTTTATTACTACTGAACTGTAGTAATAGAAAAAAACATAAGTTATATTTATGTTCACCGAAATACCTTTAACAGTGTCAGTAAATAGAAATGGATGAGATCCTCAGCTGCTGATAATTACCTGGAAATTACCTGGAAACCTGCCCTCCCTGTGTGGCTTTGCAGAGAATGGCAGTTGGAGTTTAAAACCAAAGCTCCCAGTTGTAATGTTGGCTAATGGAGATCATTTTTTGGGAATATTTCAGGAACTGTACGTCCTGGAGAGCTGAGACCCGTTCTAAAACCTTTCCGGACACCTGATGTACCTGTGTCCCAAATTTCGTGATTGTAGCTGCGACGGTGCAGATTCCTTTAGCGGATACACACACAGACACACTCACACATACATACAATCAGCTTTATATATTAGATGGTGCTCTATAGTGATCGAATGTTGATTGTATGGAGTCTGTCTGAGGCATCTGTTTAACAAATACATTTGATGTGAGATGTGAACTCACCCTAAGACAAATGTGCAAATTTAATACTACAACATACTGTACTGGTAATGACATTAGATTGGGGTAAACACACCCTTTTTTGTATTGCTTTTGCTGAATGTTTGATGGCGACGGGTAGTTCAGACTTTTTGGTCCAGTAGGGACCTTTTTTAATGTGTCGATATGAACAAATGAAAACAGTTCAGTTCCATATCAACACAGATTCAGCTTGGCTGATCTTGTATGTGTTTCTTAATAGGGAGAGGGAACACAGCTAGCAGATACTTCTAGTGGCGGCTTATCTTCCAGAAGAACAAAAGAATGGGGTGAAAATATTAATTTTGCAAGATCCTTCTCTACCACAATTTCATCTGTCTGGTGGGGTTGTTGAGAGCTCCCCCCACACATTAGAGTGTTAGCCTAACCTGCTGTTCTCTGTGGGTTCAGCTGACAGTACACTAATATGTATGGGACCTTTAGTGTTTAATATTCCTTCAGCATCATCACAGAAAAAATAAAGCTTTGGAACTCCCCTTCAGGTCAATGGGTTGTTTTTGCAATGCAAGTTAGGGCAGGTCCTCCAGAGTGAGAGATGCTCTTAGTAGGTCAAGGGATGAGCATCCAGAATATGTTATGCCACTCTGTTAACTAATAATCAAATGTGTTAAAATGTATTTTTTCAAACCATCTAAGCTCTTCTTGCATAGCCATAGAAAGCCTTAGTGGTGCAGGAGTTTGGTTGCATGCTTTTATTATCCTGTTACCACTGATATGAGCATTACTGGTCCTGAGAGCCTGGAAATCTGTAGCATACCCATTGATCTGACGCTTTGTGCCTAAAGCTATAGCAAGGTAGCTGTGCAAGATGATCCTTTTGTAGGATACAAACATCTTTCTTCCAGATTATTTGGGCACTCTCTGGCTGTATTATTTAGGCACTATATCGTAAATAATAAGGGAGAGTGTCAGTAGAACTTACTGCATAGGGCACAAAACTATTCTAAGGTTGGCCATGTACACAATAGATTATTGGTGGAAGATTAATCCAATTCTACCAGGACTTGTGGACAATCTAAAGTGTATGACAGCCCCTGATTGCCCTTGGCTGTAAGTTTTGGGGAAATGAGGATCAATAATGTTATATTTCAATTTATCTGCTCCTTTTTTTCTGTTGCAAGATAAGGCAGAGTCTCTGGAAGAGACATGTCTTTCTGTCTACTGTTGGATAGACGTACAGTATGCAGCACTGAGCATTCATGTCTTTGGCCAGTGGGACTTTAACATCATGCTAACCAAGCAAATGCCAAGAGCCCAAGTAATCAGTGACCTCCCTGGTAGCCACAAAGAGTTGACTGAGAAAAACAGTCAGATGTAGAGCAGTAGCAGAAGTGCCCAGACTGCACTATTAGGGCTCTTTCACACGAACGGATGCCGTCCGAAGGAATCCGCTGCGTGTAAGAGAGCCAATCCCTATTCTGGACAGCAGAGGCACGGAGCATTAGCATTGATTGATAATAATAATAATGATTGAGAATGCCCCTTGTCTCTCTGTGATCTTTTTACTACAAAATCACAGTGACAACTTTATCTCACTGTGATTTTATAGTAAAAAGATCACAGAGAGGCACAGAGCATTATCAATCATGTTACTGCTCCGTGTCTCTGCTGTCCAGAACGGGGCTTGGCTCTCTTACACGCAGCAATTCCTCGGACTGCATCCGCTCGTGTGAAAGAGCCCTTAAACTGAGAGTGGGGCTCAGTGGACTTATCAGATACAGCTTAGCAAGCTGATGGGGTGGAGATTAGCAGTTAATTAGGGGAAGTGCCTAGAGATGGAAGTGACTAATCCATCCCTATCTATAGGGAAGCAGAATGAAAACATGTTTGTGTGAGTAGAGATGAGCGAACCAGTAGAGATCCGGTTCAGTTCAAGTTTGCCGAATTTTTTTTTAAAAGTTTGGTTTAGACCTGAATCGATTTGGGCCAAACAGAAGTTTCCCCCAGTTGTCCTGAAACATGGTATATAGCCCCCTCTAGCCTCCGGGGATTTTATTTTTTTAAATGATTTTTTCCCCCTCCCCAAGCTCTGGCACACAATGACAGCAATAGTAAATCAAACTGACATACATAGCTGTGGGTAAATGCACATTTAAAATACAGCATGTTTGAAAATACACAGCACCCGCACATGTGTTATGCCTTTTCATATTGTAAAGCTTCCAAAATTTGAAAGGGCAGATGATGTTTAATGACTTTTAATTGGGAGCAGCAGCAGTGCAGTATGGATGTAGGAAGGGTATAGATATAGTGGCATGTGGCCACAATAGTAGTGGCAGCCAAAGCAGCATATATGGAACATACAAGGCTGTCTATGGGTCTTAATAGTAATAGTATAATAGTGGTGGCAGTCAGGGATTAGCAGCGAGGAGCAGCGGCAGCTGAGGCAGTGGGGGCTGCAGCAGCCTTCCAGAAGATGATGGTTGGCAGGCTGCAGCAGTTGCATGGTAACGGCGGTGGCAGAATGGAGGCAGCAGCAGCTGTACAGAACATGATGGTTGGCAGGCCGCAGGAATGACATGATAGAGGCAGCAGCCATACAGAACATGATGGTTGGCAGACTGCATAAGTGGCATGATGAAGTAAGGCAGGCGGCAACAACAGTGGCAAAATGGGGTATCACCAACAAGGGCAGGTTATTATAGGCCTCAGCAGGAGGAGCGTGAAAATCCTCCTGAATCCAGGCAAGTTAGGACAGGTCCTCCAGAGTAAGAGAAGCTGTCTGTTTGGGTGTCAACATGTCATCACGTCCCCGTGTTGCTGAAAATCCTCTCTGAGATAACACTGGAGACTAGACAAAAAAGAAGGAGAGCATGCTTTGCCAGTTTGGGTAACTGTTCTTGTTACAGTCTGCCTGCCCAGAAATCCATGGGGTCAGGAAACAGGGCATGCACCAGAGACTGGCAAGAGTTTAGGTAGGCCTGAAACTGGGCATTGAGGTGGGAGCTGTTGGCTTGCTGACTAGCCTCAGCCTGGTGCCGCATGTGGAAAAACGACTGCATTATGTTGAGGAGACTGAAATGACTGCTGCTGCTACTGCTGTGGCTTCTGTTGATCATGTCAGCAGGAGGGGATTACTCTGCTGGGGGTAGAGATGGGCCACCCTTTCAGACACGCTGGTTGCAGCCACCTACTTGGGGTAAACTGCAGCAAGCTGCGTACACAGTGTTTCCTGGTAATAATGTAACTTATCCTCCCTCTCTGTGACATGAAAACATTCCCCCATTTTCACTTGATAGTGGAAGTCTAAAAGCATGGCTATACAGTAATCATATGACTGCTTGATGTCATTGCTTAAGTAAGTAAGCATAAAGGTTGCCATTCTGCCCAGAGAGCCAGTTCTTTCCACCTCTGCCCCCACTGAGACGATAGGGTGTTGTGGCCATTGTCACAGTCATCCTTATCATTCTCTTGCTCCTCCAACTCTCACTCCTCTTCCTCCTCTTCAAGTGGCAGCACCCCCTCCTCATCTCCATGGGATTTTCTCATTTTGGGTCCCCAACAGCTTCAGTGCAGACAGCAAGATGATTTAACTATTCTTATTCTTTCTCCTTCTTTGCCATCTATTGCATAAGCGTCAGTGTCTCAGAGCTTGTTAAGAGCTCATTTGCATCCCTTTGTCTCATCAAAAATACATATGAAGAGGATGCAGGACAAATGCAGCATCATTGGCATGAGCGGCCACTGCCTGACCTGGAAACAATGCATGCTCTCTGCTGAGGTCTGGTGCATTACCAAATCGTTCACGACTTTCTGCTGCTTGTACATATGGTCGAACATGTGATGCGAACATGCAATGTTGAATTCCAGCTAGCTGGGACGTCACAGATTAAGAGGTGTACATAGCTACAGACAGGGGCAGATTAGTCATATACCTTACAGGGAAATATCCCAGTGGGCTGATGCCCCAGGGGGCCACCAAAGCCCTCCTCTCTGCCGCTGACCATGTACACAATGAGCTCTCAGCAGTAACCCTCTGAGAATCAGGTACTTATGTCCAGCATAGCCAGAAATTGCACATGTGGGACAGCTTTTGAGGCAATATATTGTGCTGCACTGTGGTATATTGCTCTGCTGGGACTCTATATTGTGCTATGATATTTCTGACCCTGCCTACTTGTGTTGCCCCACCTTCTGTCAATTTACACCCCCCTAAAACATTGGGGCACTTTTAGTTTTTTTCCAGGCCCACTTTAAGTTCCCAGTCCGCCCCTGGTTGCAGACCATTCTGACTCTGCAAGTCTAGGAGAATGTTCCTCACTACGTGAGAATGGCTGAAAAGAGGGACAGTCTCCAGGATATTGCTAGCACCTTGTGCAAGGCAGTGCATTTCCCCCCCCCCCAGGCTCAGGGCAGCCAGGATGTTGCGCCCATTGTTGTTAACCACCTTGCCCAGTTGGAGACGGCAGGATGATAGCCTGTGGGATGTTTGCTGAATGATGTACTTTAGTTGCAACTGCTCTCCGGTGTGGGTACTGGTGCCAAGGACGACCACCTCCAAGAATCACAAGGAGTGGCCCACATTCTCCACCATGTGAGAGTACAAGGCACTTTTACAATACGTGAGTGCACCACCAGAAAAGTGGCAAGGTGAGGGTTCAGCATGTAAAGAAGCTAATTGCTGGTGGAGAAAAGTTTTTTCATGGCCAAACATTCTATCTCATAATGGAGCTGAGGAAAAGGAGGAGTCTTAGCAGGAGAAGAAGAAAGTGATGATGATGACAAAGATTCTGTATTGCTTGGGGATGCGGGTTGGCTGTCACAAAGAGGAACAAGAGCGATGAGGAGAAAGCAAAGCTACTAAATATCTTTTTCTCCACTGTATTCACTGAGGAAAATAAACTGTCAGATGAAATGCAGATTATAAAAGTAAATTCCCCTTTAAAAGTGCCCTGTCTGACCCAGGAAGAAGTAGAGCTGCGTCTTAAAAAGATTAAAATAGACAAATCGCCAGGACCGGATGACATACACCCCCGTATCCTAAGAGAATTAAGTAATGGCATAGCCAAACCCTTATTTCTGATATTTAAGGACTCTATACTGACAGGGGGTGTTCCACAGGATTGGCGCATAGCAAATGTGGTGCCAATATTCAAAAAGGGTCCAAAAACAGAGCCTGGAAACTATAGGCTGGTAAGTTTAACATCTGTCGTGGGTAAACTGTTTGAGGGTTTTCTAAGAGATGCTATCTTGGAGTACCTCAATGAAAATATGCAAATGACTCCATATCAGCATGGCTTCATGAGGGATCGGTCATGTCAAACCAATTGAATCAGTTTCTATGAGGAGGTAAGTTCTAGACTGGACCGCGGCGAATCAAAGGATGTCGTATATCTGGACTTCTCCAAAGCATTTGACATGGTACCACATAAAAGGTTAGTATATAAAATGAGAATGCTTGGCCTGGGAGAAAATGTCTGTATGTGGGTAAGTAACTGGCTCAGTGATAGAAAATAGAGGGTGGGTTATTAACGGCACATACTCAGATTGGGTCACTGTCACTAGTGGGGTACCACAGGGGTCAGCATTAGGCCCTATTCTCTTCAATATATTTATTAATGATCTTGTAGAAGGCTTGCACAGTAAAATATCATTTTTTTTCAGATGACACTAAACTGTGTAAAATAATTAACACAGACAAACTGACACACTGACAAATGTAAGGTTATGCATATGGGAAGGAATAATGCAAGTCACCAGTACATACTAAATGGTAAAATATTGGGTAACTCTGACATGGAAAAGGACCTAGGAATTTTAGTGAACAGCAAACTAAGCTGTAGAATCAGTGTCAGACAGCTGCTGCCAAGGCCAATAAGATAATGGGTTGCATCAAAAGAGGCATAGATGCCCGTGATGAGAACATAGTCCTGCCACTTTACAAATCACTAGTCAGACCATACATGGAGTACTGTGTACAGTTCTGGGCTCCTGTAAACAAGGCAGACATAGCAGAGCTGGAGAGGGTTCAGAGGAGGGCAGCTAAAGTAATAACTGGAATGGGTGGACTACAGTACCCAGAAAGATTATGAAAATTAGGATTATTCACTTTAGAAAAAAGACGACTGAGGGGAGATCTAATAACTATGTATAAATATATCAGAGGTCAATACAGAGATCTCTCCCATCATCTATTTATCCCCAGGGCTGTGACTGTGACGAGGGGACATCCTCTGCGTCTGGAGGAAAGAAGGTTAGTACACAAACATAGAAGAGGATTCTTTACGGTAAGAGCAGTGAGACTATGGAACTCTCTGCCTGAGGAGGTGGTGATGGTTCACTAAAAGAGTTCAAGAGAGGCCTGGATGTATTTCTGGAGGGTAATAATATTACAGGTTATAGATACTAGAGATAGGTCGTTGATCCAGGGAGTAATTCTGATTGCCTGATTGGAGTCGGGAAGGAATTTTTTCCCCTAAAGTGGGGAAAATTGGCTTCTACCTCACAGGGTTTTTTTGCCTTTCTCTGGATCAACTTGTAGGAAAACAGGCCGAACTGCATGGATAGATGTCTTTTTTCGGCCTTATAAACTATGTTACTATGTTACTATGTAGGAAAAGGAGGAAGACTTCTGATTGGGAATGCTGGCCAGTTGTATTTTTCCAAACACATTTGGTGGTGTTTCCTCATGTGGTGCAATAAACGTCTAGTAGCTATGAGTGTGTTTGAATGGCCACAATTTTTTTTATCTTGCAGATCTTGCACACTGCTGTGGTTTTGTGTGCTCGCTTTGGGGAAGAAAAAACGCCATACAGGAGTTGCATGCCAAGAGTTACAGGTAGCAAAGCTGGGCTTGCTATGGCACGTTTTTGGCCTAATCCACCAACATCGTCACCAAATCCCAAAACAGACTTGGCCCTGGCTACTCTTTAGGATGTATGTCACTTCTACTCTTTAATGCTGCCACCACTGCCCTTCTCTACAGCTGTTGCCTCCTCAGTACCCCCATCCCAGCTCCCAGGTCCTATCCAGCACACAATCTTCAGCAGAATCCTCACCCTCCCTGCCAGTTTTATCAGACTGTGAGTTATCATGGTGGGCTCCTGGCCCCCCTCCCTTGCTCTGTGTTTTCCCAACTGCCACTGTCTCTGCACCCCACCACCAATGCCGTGGACACAAGTACCACTATTACCACTATTTGAAACCAGCATTCTGGAGTACAGGGAGTGATAAATTCCCCCTTAGAGGTTTACTAGTGGACACAACACCATCCACTAATCAGTCCTCCAAAAGTTCCAAACTAGGGAGCAGAAAATAAGTAGTTCCTTGTTCTGAGTCACAGCAAGTATTAGATGCTCCTTTTCAGAGCTGTTCAGTGGCATTAGAAATCTTGCTTTAGATCACTGCTCCGGGCGCTTATTTTTTCTTTCCATGCCATTCCATTCGCTAGTATAACTCTATAAGAATGTCACATTGATGCTCTGTTTTAAACAGTTTAATCATAGCAATGGGTTTTCTTTAAAAAAAATTATAATAAATACTTTTCAGTATCATATTTATATTTTTTTTACTTGAATATTCTTTCATCCACATAATTTTTTACAGTTAAAAAAATAAATATAAAAAATGTTTTAAATTCATCTTTGGTTTATTCTATTTTATAATTACAAGCAATGACGGCCATCTTCACTCAAATAAAATACTTTAGAATAAGTAAAAGTCCATATGAAAAAAATGATGAGTTTCTTAGTCGCTGCAACACAGCCATCAAAAACATCAGTGGTTCAAGTGAGCAGAGAGAGACCACCTTGCATGTCAGTTCCAGCACTTGATTAATAGAGGCTGATTAAATCTCCTTCTCCACATTTTCCACCCTGGCGATGATATTCTTTCTTATTTTTTATGCTAATATTCACTTACTTCTCTCTGTTCTCTTTTGTGTTGTAGGACTCCTTGTGGGCTTTTTGGAGAATGCCGTCAAACCTCACAAATAACATAGTAAAGAGTTTTCTTCTTATTATACAGTGCTGTGCAAGCAGAGACTAAGACCATTCAAAACTTTGTGTATTCAATAAATATACAGCTTGTTTTTTAAAATGTTTTGTTATTTTCTTTTTTAAATGAAGATTAGATAGATTAAAAATTTGCACAATATGAATGTATATTGTATAGTTCTGACATTGGTCTGAATTATTATTATTATTAATCATTTACATATACATTGTTAATACAAATATTTTGACTGATTTCTTTATCACATTCCTTTTTACTTTTTTTTATAAAGCTACTGTTAAATGACCTTTGGAGGATCTCATTATGAAGGCAAACGCTACTTTCGGCATGCACATAGAAAGTGTGACACCGAATGTTTGTTCCAGACGTGCAATTGTATGCCTTACTTTTTCCCTGTTCCTTATGTCTTTTATTATTTGTTTGAAAACACTTGTCATAATATTGACAATTAAGAATTCTTACAGAATCTGAAAAAAGAAAACTCTGTATGAATAACATATTACACAGAAGTACAGAGGAGCATTAGACACTTCTCTGCTGCTACTATTCTGATAAGCGTAAACCATGGGGCTAATGGCTTGAACTAACAGCATCATAAGTCCTTTTGATGGTGTTAATGTTTGTCATTAAACCAGCAGTCAGATGCAAAAATGTGTCTATATTATTCTTGTTACATGTGTATTCAATAGGAAGAGGGATGTAAGCTGCTGACAGACACCTATAACTGCATTTTTCTGATTGTGGACTAACATCTTTTTTTTTTCAATTTGTGTTTATTAAAAAAATATTCAACAGTTTTTCAGTCTTTCTGCAGAATATCTTTCTTTGAGGTTGCTGCTCTGATGGCAGGATGTAAATCCCTTATCTCTGAACACTTGCCAGCTTAGAAACATGCATTTATGTCTTATGGTTATCAATTTGTTAAGAATTTAGCTACAATGAGTGTGTATGAGCTGTCAGGAATTCAGAGATTAGGGCTATACATCCATCTATCAGAACAGCCACCTGATGTTTCAGTGAAAAACTAAAAGTAAGATACTATGCAGATAGGCTGAAAAACTGTTGAACGTTTTTAATTCAGACCAATAGAAAAAAAATATTTTAGTCCAAAAACAGGAAAATGCATTCATAGAAGTGTGTGGCGGCACATATAGGAGCACATATACAAGCATTAACCTGATGGTTCAGTGTGAAACTGAACATAATGTACTCTGCAGATAGTTTGAAACTTAACCCTATAGGATAAAAGACAAATAAAAAAATTATCCCACAAATGAGTAAAATGCAACCATAAAAATTGTTGCAGATGCTCATAACCTTTAATGTAGAAATACACAGTTTAAACAAATATTACCTGACTTTTCCAATGGCCTGTGTTAGGTGTCAGTGCATTTATGTTAAGTATAAATTTGTAAAGAAAGGTTGAGGCATGTACAAAGCGCATACGTCCAGTATTCCAGTATTTCTGTACCACAGCATCATCTGTCGCAGAACAGTTAGTATGCTCCCAAACATATAAGTTGATCATCCAGTTGGAAATGGGAAATGTTGCTTATTTGAATAAAGACACCTTACAGGGGTCATCCCATGAAAAAAATATTCTACAGTGTTCAAACCAGCACCTGAATTTAATACTTTTATAATTGTATGTACAGTAATTAAAAATTCTGTATAGCCACTGAGTTATTCAATAAAACATATCTGTATAGCGCCCCTTCTGCTTGTTTTCTTTCTTATTTCTATGTCCTGCTCACTGAGATGTCTGCACATTCTCAGTTTCATCCTTCAACTGCCTCCTGAGTTGTGATAGGGAGAGCATGGACACACCCCCTGAGCTGCTGTAGCAAAAAAATACACTCCCCTTTAGCTGTCAGCTTGATATAAATCTATCAGAGCAATGAATGAGGAGATCTCTGGATCCATGTGAAGTACAGGGCCAGTTCTAGCTTTGTTAGAAAGAGGTTGTCATGTACTATATGATGTCTGATTTTCATTTTTTACATTTATCATGGGAGAACCCCTTTAAGCTAATTACTCTGTATATCTGTGAATATAATTTTCAATTTGACTGAAAAAGGGAGGATAGAAAATTGAAGATTCAAATAAAATAATTTGAAAAATCTGGCTGTACAGAATTAGATGACACTGCAGAATAAATATCTAAAGCACAATAGAAATAAAAGCTAATACAGATATTCCGCAATATAGATTTAAGGGCTTAAATTTCCCAGAGTTGTGAATGGGAGTTAGTGGTAAGGGATAATGAAAGGCACACGTCCTTGGGCAGATTAAAGGAAACAAATAGGGAGATAAGTGGAGACAAGAGAAGAGAGATAGGTAGGTGCAGCATTGATGAGGGCTTTGAAGGTTAAAATTAGAAATTCAAATTGAATCTCGAAGGAAACACACAGCGATTGTTGGAAAAGAGTCACATTTGTAAAACAATTAAAGAAGAAGAACTGACAATGGTGTGAAGCTGAGTCTGCATAGTGAGCAATGCAGTAGAAATTGATGGGTTAAAATATCCGATTTAATGGGAATGTGCCATCAGAATATGACCTATTGTTTAAATCACGTTTTTTATGATATATATATATATATATATATATATATATATATATATATATATCCACAGAAAACGAGGCAGCACTCCAACTTAGGTGATAAAGGGAAGACAGATAAGTGAAGGTGATAAGGTGATGAAGTGAAGTGGAGTGCTGCCTCGTTTTCTGTGGATATATCGTCAGAGGATACAATAGCAGTTTTCCTGGACGATTTCTGCACCCACATTTGTTATTATCTGTGCCGCTGGACTTTTTGGTTATTATATATATATATATATATATATATATATATATATATATATACACAGTACAGACCAAAAGTTTGGACATACCTTCTCATTCAAAGAGTTTTCTGTATTTTCATGACTATGAAAATTGTAGATTCACACTGAAGGCATCAGAACTATGAATTAACACATGTGGAATTATATACTTAACAAAAAAGTGTGAAACAACTGAAAATACACTCACCAGCCACTTTATTAGGTACACCTGTCCAACTGCTCGTTAACACTTAATTTCTAATCAGCCAATCACATGGCGGCAACTCAGTGCATTTAGGCATGTAGACATGGTCAAGACAATCTCCTGCAGTTCAAACCGAGCATCAGTATGGGGAAGAAAGGTGATTTGAGTGCCTTTGAACGTGGCATGGTTGTTGGTGCCAGAAGGGCTGGTCTGAGTATTTCAGAAACTGCTGATCTACTGGGATTTTCACGCGCAACCATCTCTAGGGTTTACAGAGAATGGTCCGAAAAAGAAAAAACATCCAGTGAGCGGCAGTTCTGTGGGCGGAAATGCCTTGTTGATGCCAGAGGTCAGAGGAGAATGGGCAGACTGGTTCGAGCTGATAGAAAGGCAACAGTGACTCAAATTGCCACCCGTTACAACCAAGGTAGGCAGAAGAGCATCTCTGAACGCACAGTATGTCGAACTTTGAGGCAGATGGGCTACAGCAGCAGAAGACCACACCGGGTGCCACTCCTTTCAGCTAAGAACAGGAAACTGAGGCTACAATTTGCACAAGCTCATCGAAATTGGACAGTAGAAGATTGGAAAAACGTTGCCTGGTCTGATGAGTCTCGATTTCTGCTGCGACATTCGGATGGTAGGGTCAGAATTTGCCGTCAACAACATGAAAGCATGGATCCATCCTGCCTTGTATCAACGGTTCAAGCTGGTGGTGGTGGTGTCATGGTGTGGGGAATATTTTCTTGGCACTCTTTGGGCCCCTTGGTACCAATTGAGCATCGTTGCAACGCCACAGCCTACCTGAGTATTGTTGCTGACCATGTCCATCCCTTTATGACCACAATGTACCCAACATCTGATGGCTACTTTCAGCAGGATAATGCGCCATGTCATAAAGCTGGAATCATCTCAGACTGGTTTCTTGAACATGACAATGAGTTCACTGTACTCAAATGGCCTCCACAGTCACCAGATCTCAATCCAATAGAGCATCTTTGGGATGTGGTGGAACGGGAGATTCGCATCATGGATGTGCAGCCGACAAATCTGCGGCAACTGTGTGATGCCATCATGTCAATATGGACCAAAATCTCTGAGGAATGCTTCCAGCACCTTGTTGAATCTATGCCATGAAGAATTGAGGCAGTTCTGAAGGCAAAAGGGGGTCCAACCCGTTACTAGCATGGTGTACCTAATAAAGTGGCCGGTGAGTGTATGTCTTATATTCTAGGTTCTTCAAAGTAGCCACTTTTTGCTTTGATTACTGCTGTGCACACTCTTGGCATTCTCTTGATGAGCTTCAAGAGGTAGTCACCTGAAATGGTTTTCACTTCACAGGTGTGCCCTGTCAGGTTTAATAAGTGGGATTTCTTGCCTTATAAATGGGGTTGGGATCATGAGTTGTGTTGGGCAGAAGTCAGGTGGATACACAGCTGATAGTCCAACTGAATAGACTGTTAGAATTTTTATTATGGCAAGAAAAAAGCAGCTAAGTAAAGAAAAACAAGTGGCCATCATTACTTTAAGAAATGAAGGTCAGTCAGTCCGAAAAATTGGGAAAACTTTGAAAGTGTCCCCAAGTGCTGTCGCAAAAACCATCAAGTGCTACAAAGAAACTGGCTCACATGAGGACTGCCCCAGGAAAGGAAAGTTCATCCCAGTTACCAGCCTCAGAAATCGCAGGTTAACAGCAGCTCAGATTAGAGACCAGGTCAATGCCACACAGAGTTCTAGCAGCAGACACATCTCTACAACAACTGTTAAGAGGAGACTGTGTGCAGCAGGCCTTCATGGTAAAATAGCTGCTAGGAAACCACTGCTAAGGACAGGCAACAAGCAGAAGAGACTTGTTTTGGCTAAAGAACACAAGGAATGGACATTAGACCAGTGGAAATCTGTGCTTTGGTCTGATGAGTCCAAATTTGAGATCTTTGGTTCCAATCACCGTGTCTTTGTGCGACGCAGAAAAGGTGAACGGATGGACTCTACATGCCTGGTTCCCACCCTAAAGCATCGAGGAGGAGGTGTGATGGTGTGGGGGTGCTTTGCTGGTGACACTGTTGGGGATTTATTCAAAATTGAAGGCATACTGAACCAGCATGGCTACCACAGCATCTTGCAGCGGCATGCTATTCCATCCGGTTTGCGTTTAGTTGGACCATCGTTTATTTATCAACAGGACAATGACCCCAAACACATCTCCAGGCTTTGTAAGGGCTAATTGACCAAGAAGGAGAGTGATGGGGTGCTATGCCAGACCTAAACCCAATAAAGATGGTTTGGGGTGAGCTGGACCGCAGAGTGAAGGTAAAAGGGCCAACAAGTGCTAAGCATCTCTGGGAACTCCTTCAAGACTGTTGGAATACCATTTCAGGTGACTACCTCTTGAAGCTCATCAAGAGAATGCCAAGAGTGTGCAAAGCAGTAATCAAAGCAAAAGATGGCAACTTTGAAGAACCTAGAATATAAGACATATTTTCAGTTGTATATATACAGTACAATATATTTGAATTTTTGGTAATTTATAAAAAAAATTTTCCAGACACTATCTATTTTTAAAAAGTGTATATAATCCAGCATTTTTCATACTGGTCATTAGGTATATTAATAGGTCATGGACAGGAAGGTTTAACATATTTAAGTATACACAAAACATGGCTAGCTCACAGAAACAGTCAGATCTGTTATCCTATAAAGACTAGTGTTGGGCGAGCATGCTTGGTTGAACACTGTATTCGCTCGAGCATGGCTATGCTTGGCACATCGTGGTGTTCGGCCGAACATCGCGTGTGCTCGGGCACCATGCTCGAGTACCCTCCCCGCACGTTTATTGGCTGCTACGCAGCCAATCAGTGTTTGGTGGGATGCTGGCATTCACTGTAATGCTGTAGCCATGTTGGCTACTGGCATTACAGTGATTGACTGGCCGGGAATGCGTCATCGGATGCTATATAGCACCCGGTGACATGTGACCCGGCTCAGTCTTAGTCAGGGAGAGCTGCTGCAAAGAGGGACAGATAGTGTAGGGATTGGAATTTGTTAGCCAGACCTTAACACCACCTGTGCTGCGTGTGCTGTATAATGTTTGTGTATCCTAAATACCTGACATCCAGTGTATTTTTTTTCTGCCGCTAATCAAGGCAACATTATCTGTGCAGTGTCTGCTGTATAACGTTTGCGCAATGAAGGACAGATAATGTAGAGATAGGATTTGGCTAGGCAGGTTTAGTTTTACTTTTTTCAAAAGACCCATAATTCCTTTTAAGGACTATTGTTTTATCTGGCTGCAACATCTATTATATTTTTGGCAAAATTTGCGTAAAATTGCCTGACATTAACACCACCTGTGCTGTGTGTGCTGTATAACATTTGTGCAACCTAAATACCTGTGACATCCAGTGTATTTTTTTCTGCCACTAATCAAGGCAACATTCCCTGTGCTATATCTGCTGTATAATGTTTGAACATCCTAAATACCTGTGACATTCAGTGTAATTTTTTCTGCCGTTACTGACAGCGATATTCCCTGCGCTACGTCTGCTGTATAACTTTTGAACATCCTAAATACTTGGGAGTCTAAGATGCATCCAGACATCATCCCCATGCTGTTCCCAAACCATTTCAGTGGTATTTCCATCATTTTCTGACCTTTTCCTGTGAACCAGACACCCTCCCCTCTTCAGCAGAAACACAATATTATAAGGGTGATGCAGCAAAAACGCAGCAGTAACGTAATAATTAGAACTACGAGCATTCATATACATATATCAAAAGGATTTACCATCTACAAGTCGATATATTATCCAAAGGATTGACACCTGGATATTGTATATGAAGTGCATAAATTGAGGAAACACAAATGTATTAAAAACTATTGCATAGTCGGTAAGAGCCGTTATCTAGTATTATACATGTGAGAGCTCCACATGTGATATTCAGTGGGACCAAGACTGATTTATTGATTGACATTTTTTCATTATTTTTTTTAATATTGTGTATGACATGCATGTTATGAAATGATTTATGAATTAAAAGGGAATAGAATAATAAGTCTTTATAGGATAATAAATGTGACTGTTTCTGTGAGCTAGCCATTTGTTGTGTATATTTGGTGATTAAGTTCGATGCTTTTTGGTAGTAAGCAAGCAGAGCTCCAGGGTTATTATATCCAGTAAGCTTACCGATTTAGCAGAAAATGCACACACCAGAGCCACCAAAAGAGTCGCAAGGAACAAGTAATTATTAGAGATGAGCGAATGAATTCATCCAGAATTTTCCCCAAATTTGGATTCTACCTCTCTCACTCTCTCTGTGTCATTAATACAATTTTTTTATTTGGGCAGAATCGATTTGTACCCTAATCAATGTTTACAAATTTTGGGGGGAAATCACACATGAAACAAATTTCTAGAAATTTGCTTATCTCTAGTGAGTACAGGCATGGACTGGGAACTTAAACTGGCCCTGGAAAAAAATTAAAAGTGACCCTATGTTGTAGGTCGTGTGACACATTGATTGGTTGCTTGATGGAAGATATTTTCCTCCCAGCATGTGCTGCTGGACTGATTGACAGCCAGGTGAGGTCAAGCATTGGACTGGATCTTAGGCCTCATCCACATTTCCGTGTCAATGACACATCCGTGAAAAAAAACGTACGTGTTTCATCCGTGAAGCTGTCCGTGAAGGATCCGTGGTTGGTCCGTTTGTCCGTTTTTACCATCCGTGTGGCATCCGTAATTCACTGACGTTGCTCAGCTGAAAAATAATTTACAAAGAAGCTCCGATTAGTCATCAGTGAAAAACAGACGCATCACGGACACAACACGGATGTATGTCAGTGATTTTCACGGACCCATAGACTTCAATGGGCGTGCTTGGTCCGCATCACGTATCAAAGTAGTGCATGTCTCAGTGATTTTTTTACTGACCCACGCTAAGTAGAAAAATGCTAAAATGTGAACAGATACATTTAAATCAATGGGTACGTGTGCTGTCCATGAAAAATGCGGACAGCACACGTCAGTGAAAAATGGAAATGTGGATGAGGCCTTAGGTGCCGGTCTGGGCTTTGCCGACACCAAACCGTTTTAAAAGTCAGCTAAACTGCAGCAGTGTGGAGAGGAGACTTGTGCCTGGATGAAGGCTTGACACCTGTCTGAGAGGACAGGTGGACTATTTCCTGGACTTAAAACCTTTGTGCAGAACCTGCAGCGTGATGTGAATGAACACCAGGACTTTCAACTAAGGTGAAGTTATTTTGCTGAGCTGTTAAACCTGTTTGTGTGAATAAAACACTGCAGTTTGATAAAGAACTGTTTTTGTGCCTTTGTTCTGCGTCCGCTCACCCTGACTACCAGAGCGAATCCCTACAGAGGGTACAAATTGACAAAAGTCAGGGCTAATAAATGTAGGAAGGGCCGGCAATACCGTATTGCAGCACAAAATACCACCCCAGCAGAGATAAATACTCAGTGCCATACAATAAACTGCCTCAGCAGTTGAAAAAACAAACCACAGTGAAAAACAAAATAAAGCCCCAGCAGCACAAAATACCCCTCAGAAGCTGCCCCTCTGTGGTGGCAAGCTCAACTTCTCTGTTTTGTCCATCTACTCCAGTTGCCTCAGGATGGCAATACGGTTGAATTCAGGAATCAGGAGGGCCCCTGGAGTCGCCTGCCAGGTACATAACTAGATGCCCCCAGCGTTAATTAACTCTAGGAGCACTAGAACATTACTTAACTGGCTGGTGAGGAGGGCACAGGTAACCCCCTGGATATCGTCCCATGGGGAAATTTCCCTGTAGAGTCTATAGCCAATCCACCCCTGAGTAAGTATAAATGTTTTACTTACTGAGGCAGACTGAGTGGATTAAGTAAAAACTTTGGTACGCCCACATCTTTCAAAACAAAGGGGCCTTGAACTTGCTAGACACCAATGTTACTTCACATGCTATATAGTCACGGACAGATATAGATGAAAGCTGCCCCATTATGGTGGTATTTGTGTCACCATGCTATACTGGTAGAAAGTCACCTTTGGCTGTAGCTACATTGAAACCCCATGATTAGTCCACACATATATTTACTACTTTATATCACAACCGCAGTGAACTTTTATGCTGCCGAATATTACATTTTAACAAACTTTACATTTGAAAATTGACAGCACTCTTTTAATGTGATCTATATGCTTGCTGTTTCATTTTCTGCTCACGTATTCCTTCCAAAAAGTAAGAACGTCTGTCACTAGTTCCTCCTTGTTTTGTTGCCTAGCAACATGCCATATTTAGTTATTCATTGGGAACCAAGTCATTTTTACTTGGATAATATATCGAGCTCTGTAGAGAGAGCAGGCTCTCTAGATTGATTGTGGCCAAAGGAAAGTAAAATGAGACCCTTTTCATGCCTTGCTCGGTTACGACTGCCACTGGTGTTCATTGATGAAATCAGTACTGTGGAACAAATCAGTGCTCCCTAAGGAAATAATATGTATCCATCATGCTGTAATGACTAGAAATTGGTACATATGTGTTTCATCATCGCTAATGGAAATTAGCATATAGTTTATACCTGCCCATAACAGTCATTGCAAACCATTAAGACGGCATGGAAAAATAAGATGCATTATTCATATAATAGTGATGTAGAAGGTGCAAGACATATAAAGGCAATAAAGATATTTAAAACAGTGAGGGGGTGCGCTACTTAAAGGAGTTGTCTCACTTCAGCAAATAGTATTTATCATGTACACCCAGTTAATACAAGGTACTTACTAATGTAATGTGATTGTCTTTATTCCTTCCTTTGCTGGCTTGATTTATTTTTCAATGGCATTACACACTACTTGTTTCGAGGGGTTATGACCTCCCTGCAATTCAGCAGTGTTTGCTATGCTTGTACAATATAGGAAAAATCTCCAGCCTCTCTAGTGACCAGGACTGTGAGAGTGTGCACAGGTCCGCATATGCAGCAGCTCCCATCCCAGCCCTTGGAAACTAGAAGTGTATAATGTCATCGAAAAATGAATCAAACCAGCAAAGGAAGCAATATGGACAACCACAATACATTAGGAAGTGCCTTGAATTAAATTTGTCTCTATGTTAAATGCCATTTGCAGAAATGAGACAACCCCTTTAAGACTTTCTTAAGCCACACTCAAACTTTTCCGTTTTAAACCATTAAACTGCAGTATGAAGCAGTAACTTTAAGCATGTGGTGCATCTACCATATGTTTTACATTAATAAAATGTGTCAGTCCCTGATAAGCCAGCATAACAATGGAAGCACAATGTTCTTCTTTAAAAAATAAAAAATAAAGAACTATTACAAAAATGGTTTTACCTCTTTGTAGATTTTTTTTTTCCATTTTGAAGTATTTATAAAGCTAAAACTTTGCTAAAACAGTGCTAACAAAAAGCCCTAGTGGTAAGCTGAGAGATGTTTCCTACAGTATATTCTGTTTGAGAAGTGCTCCCCTGCACTATTGGGGTATAACCCAAGGTTGCAATTTGATGCACAATTTGATCAGGTCGTATCCTAACCTTGCAGGGCACAACCTAGGTACACTAGAAATCTTGATGGAAGTGAACTGATAGGTACATAATTTTAGTACAAAATATAGTTCAAAGGGTCTTGACGATCAGTGGGGTCCAACATCTAGCACCTCTACCCATCAATTGTTGTAGGAAGCAGAAGACTCTGATTTCTGTATAGTGGATGTGCAGGCATATTGTAGCTCCCTCCCATTAACATAAAAAGGTTATTGTACTTTCACAGTTTAATTTAATAGAGAATGGTGTAATTAGCACATTTCTAAATCACTTCATTTAAAACATCTGCAGAATCCACCTGAAAAAAGCTGTAAATTCATGGCCACTAGGGATCTCACTTCAATGTAATTTGCAGTTCACTGCCTGTTGTTAGGTTAGATCCATCTCTAGTCAAAGAGATGGTTCAATGGAATTCGGCTGTAACAGCGGCTGCTGTGCACCACTGTTCCCCTGCTTACCGCCGCGGTCCTGGATGTCGTGTTCAGCGGTGATTTGCTGCCTGTGTTTTCCATTCACCACTGCAGTCCTGGGCTCTGTCTGCGTAGTGATGTTGCTCTGTGATCCACTCTAGAGTTTCCATTCAGCCCTGGCTACAACATCCTTGTTCCTTGCATCACTCCCTCTGGGCCGGAGAAGTGACCATGTTAGATCATGTGGGTTGATCATGTGACCATGTTAGATCATGTGGGTTGGATCATGTGACCTCGTTGACCAACCCTGGTCCTCCTGCTCCTCCTCTTCCCAGATACCTCAGTGTCAAGGTCCTTTGTCTTGCCTTAGGTTGTGCTTGTTCCGCTACCCACCTGATCCCTGCCTGCATTGACTCTCTTGTTGCTGACCTGGATTGCCTGACTTGTACCTGTGCCGCCTGCCCTGACCAATTGAATGTCTGACTTCACCTCTGCCTCATCCTTCGGTCCTGCATTGTTGCTTCTGGTATCGACCCGGTCCTCTGACCACCGTTGTACCTCTTAGTCCGCCTGGACCAGCTGCCTCATGTTCCAACCCTCCTCAAGAGGTAGCGACCTGGTGCTCCCCTTGTAAAGTCTATCCCCACTATCAGGGGTATTGTGAAGATTGAGCGGTTCACTTAGACAACGCCCTTAGAGGAGGTAGGGCACGAGGCACAGTGGGTTCACACCCGCTGATTCGTGATGGGGCAAGTCAGAGCTAGCTGAGATCCTGAGCCTGATAGAAGCAGTACCTCTACACAAAACATAGTGGCCCAGTCACAGTGTGGGGATGGTAACAACAGCATGAGCCGTCAACATTGTGGCCCTGTCAGAGAGCGGGGAGGGTGGCGACAGAAAGAGGAGTCAACATAGTGGTCCCGTCACAGAGGGGTGAGGGTGGCAACAGCATGAGGAGTCGACACAGTGGTCCAGGCACAGAGTGGGAAGGGTGACAACAGTGAGATGAGTCAACATAATGGCCCAATATGGGGAGGAGGGGTGCAACAGCGGCAGTAACAGTACAATGTAGTGGCAGTAGGAGCAGATGGCAGCAGAGGCATCAGGTGTGTGGCATCTGACGGGTGGCAACATCAGAACAGTGGCTGAAGCAGGTGGGCAGAATAAACAGGCCTTTTTTCACAATGTTTTGGTTTGGCACCCGGAATGATCTAGTCTGATGCCTCAGGCACTGACGTGTGGAAGCCTTATTCATCTTTACAAAAGTTAGTCTCTCCACCTTTTGTGTTGAAAGGTGAGTTCTTTTTAGAGTAACTATGTCCCCCGTAGCACTAAATAACTGCTCTGATGCCACACTGCTGGTCGGGCAGGAAAGCTTGTCAAGGGTAAACTCAGCCAGTTGCTGTCACAAATCAAGTTTGGCTGCCCAGAAGTCCAGGGGATCTTGAATCTGGGGTGTCAGGGTGAAGTCAAAGTATGCCACCACCTAAGGGTTCATGATTTGATCCATGTCCTGTTGCTACTGGTACTGGTTGGTTTCTTCAGTGAATAAAAGTGCTCATTAGAGACTCCAGCATTTAGTTGTTGATGATGAAGCTGGCTCTGCTCCTGTGCCTGGGCAGGAGCCCCATTTACCCAGTGGGCTGTAAAGGACATATATTGTTACAGCTTCACACTTGGCAGTGCTGTGATCTTTACCAGACACCAACAGGATCAAGGCTGGCCCACCTTCTGTTTAACATAGGTGTGCAGGGCTTGGTACAAGCCATCAGTTCTTTGAAAGGGCAGAGTCAACCACAAGGAAAGGGAGGTACTGTAGTACAAGCAACTTGGCAAGGAGCTCGTTTAACCTCTGGCCTGTTGGATGAGTGCATGCAAGCTGCTGTCTTTGCAATCTCCTCCCTTATCGATTGCTAGTGAAATCAGTGATAAGGAGTAGGAGGAGTAGGAGAATCAGGACAAGTAGACAATGGGAAGGAAACACAGTTCCCTTCTGCTGAGGAGGTGAAGCCTTGACTCCTGGAGAAGGGGTGCAGGCCGCTAGGAGATGCCTCAGGCTGTAGCACATTATTAGTGACACAGTTTTCCTAGGCCACTTTATGATGACACTGCATAAGTTGACGCATATAGATTCTGCCTACAGATTAAACACACGGCCATGCTGGTGTCCTGCAGCAACTCACACCGGCGAGTATGGAATTTTACCCCCACAACTCCATGCTGACTGCCTGTCTCTGACTCTATAAACCTATGCACCACAATTTGATTCCAGACAGGTAGGCTTCTGAATAGCAGAGGGTCGCCCCTTGTATGTTTGGCTCCAGATCTCACACTGTTGCCATCCTGCTGACTCACAGCCAGGCATGTACCTTACCTGGCTTATCCACTGTCTCACGCACAAGCTGCCACCCAGTTCACTCATGCAATTGGCTACATCATCATCCACTACTGTCTGCATGTCTCTGATGTCACCCTCACCAATCTCATGGCCTGCTCACCTGATCACCTCTCATCCTCTCCTACAGGAGGAAATGGCAGATCTCTCCTCCAGATCTTGGCTGAGCAGTAGCCGCTGACTGTCCTGAAGAAGCTCGTCCTTGCTGAAAAGCGGAGCAGAGTCAACAGCATACAATACTTCCTGAGCAGAAAGAACATAAAATGAAAGAGGCAGGTTCAGGACAGGTGGAGAGTTTGTTCCTGGGCCATGCCAGCTAAGCGTGGTGTCAGAGGAACCCATGAATCCTGGCTGAGGGTGTCTAATGTCAGTTGAGATAATGAAGTCCAAGTCAACCATTCAAGGACAGCTGGGTTGCTAGTCAAAATACGACTGCTGGATAACACTGGCAGCACTGGCCTGTTGCTGCGACTGCTGCTGCCACCCCCTCTTCTTCAGCTGCTAATTCCGCCAGCTCCAGAAATATTTTTGTCACTGCTTGTTTCCTTGGAAGGGCCTGGCACCTGTTTGTCGGATGTTCTGTACTCTAAAAGTAACTGTAAGTGTTAAATAGCAATAATATCAGGCACAATTTCACCCCAATAACTGACTCAAGGATTAATGGAAATACTTAAGTGAAAAACAATGTAAACACCCCAAAATCAATACTATCAGGCAACAATTTCACCCCAATTGCAGAATTAAGAATTAATGGAATAAGTTATATGAGAAAACAATGTGAACACCCCAAAATCAATAGTAGTAGATCGCTTTTTAAACCCAATTAGAGAATCATGGCATTATAGTATTACATATTTTAAAAACAATGCAGACACCATGATAGCAGTAGAATTAGACAGCTTTTTAACCCCAATTAATGCAGCAAGGTGTAATAAAATAGCTTCTATTAGCCATGCTTTACACTGTTCTATTGGCCCCTGCTCTTTCCCTATAGTGTGGATAATGCCTCCCTATTATATCCCTACACTATCAATAAGTTGGCCCTGAACTGTTCAAAACTAATATTTTATAAATAAATACTTTCCTTATCAGTTTCCCTAGCCCATTTTCCAACTATTTTTGCATCCATTTTCTTGTCAGTTTTTAACGGTCATTTTGCATCTGCTTCTAATGGATATTAAAAACTGATCAATTCAATTGTCTTTTTTTTAAATCCCAACTCATGTGCTGGCTTCAGTATACATAATACCCTCTAAGAGGCCCATCCTGTATTATTAACGTCCCATTAGTGTCCCCAGCATTATTAATTTCTCCATTAGTGGCACTCAGTTGGAGTTCTGCCTCCTCTTCAAACAGCTGATTGGTGAGTTTGTCGGGTGTCAGACCCCGGCCGTTCAGATATTGATGACCTATCCTGAGGATACGGTAGGTCATCTATATAAATCGCTAAGCACCTTTTACACTTCATTTTTGGTTCACAGTATTATTAATGCCCCCATCAGTGGCTCTTCGTACAAAGTATGCCCCCATTCTTCTTGTGTAAAAAAAATTAGAAAAATACCCCATCCACTTGCATACATGGGACACTAGCTCCTCATTGAATTCTGCAGGAGTTGCACTCCCAATGTGATGAAGTTACCATGCTTGGAGTACAGGTCCTACTGCATTCAATGAGGAGCAAATTCCAACGCATGTATAAGTAGATGAGGTGAGTTCAACAATATACCAACCAAAATACAGATCATGCTGCCAAATTCACTTAGGGCATGTAGATGTAAAGGCAGGAGGATATCTACTTAGTGAGAGTGGAGATTCTGGCATCAAACACATCCATAGATTACATGGGTAATCCATTGATTTGTAAAATGTAAAATCTCTTGATAATTAATATTTTGTAAATTTAGAACTAAGGAAAATTTTTAAAATATGTCTAATCAGTGAAGGGATCTATTTTGACTGCTGATGGCTAGATAATAATTGTCTTGATTAGGCATGCATCATGTTTCCACCTAGATGAATATGTTATGGCACTGGAAAAAATAATTCTCACTTCCTGACACAGTACTGTAAGTTCCTGAATGTTTCAATGAAAAAAAAGATTGTTTTCCATTGAAACATAAAATTGTCCACTCTTTACATTTCTAAATCAGCCCTTGGATCTGAATGATTTTGTAATTGTATTTAATAAAAAATGTAGTATTTCCGCTGAGTCATTCAATATATTCCATTGGTATAGTGTCAACTACTGTTTGTTTTTTTCCCTATTTCTCTGTCCACTACCCTGAGGGTGGTCACACATGCTCAGTAACATCCTTCAATGGCCACCAGCCATATCTTCTGTTAGAAGCTGTGACAGTTACCGGGAGAGATCTGCAGGAGAAAGGACATGGCCCCCTGAGAAAGGACACCCCCCCCCCCGAGCAGTGCAAGGGAGAAAGAAGTAGAAGTTGATGGGAAGAGCTCTGGACCCTTGTGTGGTAAAGGACTGGTTCTAGCTTTTGTTAGAAAGAGATTGATATGAACTATAAGATTATAATTATAGCCCATCTCTGTAACTTTAAGGCACTGAGGTTGATAGGGCATAGCTGCCAACTCCAAATGAACACCTTTGGTGGCAAGCTGTGGTTGACAGTCAAAAGGGCTAAACAGAAAGGTGAATTGGTTTAATGACCAGGATTGGAGTTAACTCCAATTAAATGACACACCACTGTAACACTTCGACTACTCTCCGACAGCTGGGCTTGTGGGCACAACTTCCGTGTTCACAAGCCCTCAATCATGTATATCAGAGATGGCCAACCTGAGGCTCTCCAGCTTTTGCAAAACTACAACTTCCAGCATGCCCATACTGCCTACAGCTATAAGCCTACAGCAGGGCACGGAGGGAGTTGTAGTTTTACAACAGCTGGAGAGCCGCAGTTGGCTATCCCTGATGTATATGCTTGTGAGTATACAGTAATGTACTACTTTACCATGTACATTTACTGTTCTACATCTTACTGGTAGCTATTAAAATATGTGATTTCAGGATATTTGTTGATACATTGGCATACCTTTGTAGAATTGCAAAAAAATCATCTACAGTTTGTTCTGCCAATGAAGTTATATAATATTCAGAATAATAAAATAACAGCAGTGCAATGCATTAGTTTAATAACTTATCAAACTAAGACAGAAAGTTACTTATTGACTCATATGGACAGTCTTGTGGGCATGCTTTTGCAGTAGTCACTGTGCAGGGATGCGGAGGTGGAGCTAATGTTTCTCCATGGAGGGAGGACAAGGGATAGGCATTCACCTAGAGCAGTGTTTTTCACATTGTGAGGTACAGATGAGGTGTCCTCTATTTGTTGGTAATGCTTGGCTAGGGAGGCAGATTTGACGTATGTTGCTCTGGCTGCATCTGTCTCTGGTTTTAGTAACATTATTGACTCCTTTTGTGATTTTTTAATGTTATAATGTTTAGCAGAAAAATGTGAGTTAAAGGATTTTTCATTTGGCATGGACCTTGGCCATGGATGGTAAAGCCCAGGCATCATCAAGTTGTAGCTGATGAAGTACCAGAAATGAAAAAATGAAGAACTCTGGTCTACAGTGCTATATGTAGAGACTATATGGTGCAATGTATGAAATAATTGCAAAAACACTACCAGGATTCACTAAAACTGGTGCAGAAGCTGGCTGCAAAAGTGGTGGAAGGTCTGAAATTAACCTGTATAGCCTAGATTAGGGATGCCCAACCTGCAACCCTCCAGCTATTGCAAAACTACAACTCCAAGCATGCATGGACAGCTACAGCTATTAGGGCATGCTGGGAGTTGTAGTTTTGCAACAGCTGGAGGGTCGCAGATTGAGCATGCCTGGCCTAGAAGAAATAAGGGAAGTGGGGACTTGATGGAAACCTTTAATGGGGTATGCCACATAAAAAATATTCTACATTTCTCAAAGCAGCACCTGGATCTGAATACTTTTATAACTGCATATGATAAATAATTTATTATAGCCACTGAGCTATTCAATAAAATGTATTTGTATAGTGGCACCTGCTGTTTGTCATTTTCCTTATTTCTTGTCCACCTCACTTAGGTGGTTGCATGCTCAGTTTAAATCTTCTACTGTCACCAGCTATATCTTCTGTTAGAAGCTATGACAGTTAGAGAGAAAGAGCTACAACAGAAAGGGCAATACCTGAATAAGGACATGCCCCCCCCCCCTGAAAAATGACATGCTCCCTACGCTGCCAGCCTGAAATAAATCTAGCAGAACAGTCACAGTAGAGCAATGAATGGGGAGATCTCTTGATCCATGTGAGGTGCAGGGCTGGTTCTAGATTTGTAAGAAAGAGAATGTCATGTTCTACAGTATATGATGTCTGATATTCATGTTTTACACCAATCATCGCATAACCTCTTTAATTATGTTAACTGCATAAATAAGGTTCAAGGAGAAAGTATTTTTTAATAATGATGAAAAATAAACTCAATACAACGGGGTACAAAGAGTCTAAAATTAGTTGGAGGAAAGATCAGAACCAATGTCAGAAAATGTTTCTACACTGAAAGAGTAGTTGAATAAATATATTTACTAAGTGATTAAATATACAATAACACAAAGAAATCACATATAGAATAATAAAAAGTAAATAAACATCACTAGATTAAATGGGGTGAAACTCCAACAAGCATGCTATAACCCATGGCTGTCTACCCCGTTATAACACATGACCAACACCCCAGGGTGTACAAGAAAGATAGGGCAATCATACTCACATCCTAATTAGAATGGAGGGCCTGGTGGAGTCTGCTAAGAAAATGTGGGTAGCAGAGTATAAACCTGTTAGCCCCTCCTCCAGTGTGCATCATGCATGTCTCTGAGATCACTCAAGAATTATGGTCTTATCAGCACAGTGGGGGATGGGTACTATCTCTAACCCACTTCATTACAAGAGAAACTTATAAACTATTACGCAGAGTAATAAGCAGAATTAAATGGGAGAACCAATCATTCCTTCCCAACTCCAATCAGGCAAACAGAATAACTCCCTGGATCAATGATCCTTCTCTAGTAACTATAACCTATAATATTGTTACCCTCCAGGAATACATCCAGGCCCCTCTTGAACTCTTTTAGTGAACTTACCATCACCGCCTCCTCAGGCATAGAATTCCATAGTCTTACTGCTCTTAACATAAAGAATCCTCTTCTATGTTTGTGTACAAACCTTCTTTCCTCCAGCCGCAGAGGATGTCCACTCGTCAGAGTCACAGTCCTGGGAATAAATAGATGTGATCAAAAGTGGTGAGTTACATTCTGAAATGACCAACGTCAGCAAAAACATAGTTAGGTCTCATGCACACGACCGTTGGGTTTTTTTGCTGCAAATTGCAGATCCGCAAAACACGGATACCGGCTGAGTGCATTCAACACTTTTCAGAACAGAAGGCTCACCCCCTAAGCGAACAGTCCCATCCTTGCCCCTAATGCGGACAATAATAGCACATGTTCTATTTTCAATTTTTTTGTGGCCCTGTTGAAGTGAATCGTTCTGCATTTGGGCCGCATAAAAAGCCTGGAACTGACATGGCAAAAAAAATATGTTCAAGTGCAAGAGCCCTTAGTCTGACATCTGTCATTTGGTGATTGCTGTGTTTTCTAAGTGTTTTTATACATAATTTTGGTCTGACTTTTTTTTTTTTTGGTTGTTAACAAAATAAGCATGAAAGCTTTTTCATGTTATGTATGTTTTTTTATGAGTGGAGTCTTTTCTCCACCCATGTTCAATATGCATTTTTAAAGTATTTTTTCTTATACAGAAGGCCATGGATAAACTCCTGTAAAAGGCAATAGCCAAAGCATACTGCAATTTAACCCATTGCTGGCCACCTGTTGACTACATACATCTGAGTAGTTGGCATATATCTTTGCACAGACATTGTAAATCATTCTTGCAGAGATTGAAACTGCATGCTGGAGCACACTGTCAGTGAAAGTCACCACACGCTGCAACTCAGCTTCTAGCCTTGCCTCCAGCCCCTATCTTCCATGCTTCCCATATATCAAAATCTAAAAATTGCTGAAAAATGACATAAAAATAAAAAGCTGCATGTATCACAGAAGAAAATGTGGAACAGTTATTTACATAACCAAATGTGAAACAAGTTGTGGTGTGTGTGTGTGTGTATGTGGGGGGGAGGTTTGGTAGTGATGTTTTTTTTTATACAAAAAGCTCAGCAAAAATACATATGAAAATATGGCAAAAATTGAATGAGTTAGCAAAAATGTCACAAAAACTATGTGTGAACCCAGCCTAATAGAGATTGTACTTTTCATTGAAATGTCTACTGTGATGATAATGATATGACTACTGATCCAACCTACAGTTTACACACTGAAAAGTCATATCCCAAAAAAAATAGCCTATTTTAAATTCCTAGTGTTTTTTGCATACAATTGAGATGAAAATCAAAAAAAGTTTCAAATATGTTCAATAGGGATAGGTGGATTAATTCTATAAAATAATAATTTAACCTGAATTTGTGAGAAAAAAAATTGGATTCTGTAGAATCAGAATGTTGGTTGATTCAATTTGGGAGAATTTTTCAAGGGATATGTATATATACAGAATTTACAGAATTTACAGAACTTCTATTGTGCAATTAAAAAAATAGATTTGATAGATGATAGATTCATTTTAAATCCTTAACATGGGTATATCACATTTCTGGCTATAGCCATTACAATGATTTTGTCTTTTATACTGATATTTTGTAGTTTGTCCTTTCTTTACTATTCTATTTTGAATCCCTATTGATTGCTGCCAGTCTAAAGTAATTTTATTTGAAACATTCAAGTATTCTCACTATCCCTCACATTGATTGCTATAAGCCCTTTTCTCCAGTGCCATAATTGAAGAGTGGAGAATTTGAAACATTGTAATAATATTCATAAGTAATAAAGCTTCTTTATAATGAATTTTCAATAGAATAAAACGGTGGAAAATCTGATATGTTCTGCAGTGTGCAACAAGCTTCCAAGCAATTTAATCTAAAAAAGAAAATGGAGGGTGCCCTTCTGTTTAAAGAGCTGCATTTAATATATGGAATAGATTGTCCATCTCTTAATATGGTAAAGATAGATTTTCCCAGTGGATTTTACATTGTAGTCTAGTATTTAGTAAACTATTCTGTAACTGAATATATCATTCACAGATAAATACTAGGAGTAGAGTTAGAATATACTGTATTTGCCAGGTTCAAGGTTCTCAGGGAATCAGAGTGTTATGGAGAATAAATGGAGATGAGAATATTTTAAATACCATTCTTTTTTTAAAATTTATATTAGTTTTAAACAAGGTAAACTTTTCCAAAGAAATTAGTAATAAAGCAGTATATAAAAGTATGTAGTGTACACACATAGCTATAAAAAAGCAATTATATTAAGTATTGTGTTTATCATAGGCAATGGTAATTGTTCATATAATGATGTAATGAAATAAGCAGAATTACTTCAACATTGTAATAGGTAGAAGTTGGTAGAAAATATGAGGTTGGGATGAAGGGAAAAAAAAGAGGGAAACAGAAAAGAAGTAGAAAACAATATTCATCTTCTAACGTGAAAATAAATATATATTTATATCTCCGGTTACAGTATACTCTGTTGTTTAAGAATGGAATTCAATCCTGAACCTATAAAGCAACATGTAAAGATTTCAAATATGTACAAGAACAATTAGGGGGTCATTCACATTTCTGAAATATGCCTAAATTTGGCATTTTACCGGTGCAGATGGTGGCGCAAAATAGAGTTGCACCGCTATCTGCGACTTTGCTTCGCTCACACCAGTTCTAAAATTGTGGGCGTAGAAAATGGTTTAAATGTAAGATAGCTCGGAAGTTGTCTTACCTTTATAACTGGCACTGGATGTGGCAAAGTTATGGAGAAGCCGGTGCCTCTTCATATCCAGCTATGGCCTTTATTAAGACCGGTGTCTAAACACTGGTCTTAATAAATGTGTGCATTGGTATATAGACCTTCTAAGTTAACCCCTGGTCGGGTATTTAAATATGGCACTCGCTCTAGAGCAGATCAAGTGCTATAGCAGGTAGTGTCTGCTGTTTTACACAGCAAACACCCTAAGCTAATGTCTGTGATCAATGATAACGCTACCACTGCATGCTAATCAGTAAGATGGCTTTCCTTTGGAGCAATGTTCTCCTGGGGCTGAAACGGCTCCACCACAAGACAATTGTGAAAACCATTGGTTTGCTGTTGTGGTCTCATTCCCTCTGAAGTATCTGACGTTACCACAGTTATACAGTAGTTCCTATGAAGGCCTTCCTATGGCAGTGGTAATTCATTGCAGTCTATGAGAGAAACAATCAGATGACCCCATGTTAAAGACACTTAGAAAATAAATCTCTTTTAAATAAATAAAAATTAAATATCTTTTTTGTTTAAATATAAAAATTCAAATCATCTTCTTTTCCTGCTATTAAAATAAACAATAACAAAGGTCTTTTGCATTGCCGTTTTCCAAAAAGCCAGAACTCTTAAAATGTAACAGTATTTATCTTATATGGAGAACCTCGTAATGGAAAAAAAAATCCAAAAAATGGGTGATTTGTCATTTTTTGTTGCTTTACTTCCAAAATAAATAAATAAATAAATAAATAAAAAAGTTATCAAAACATCATGCACACTGTATTATGGTATCAATACAAAGTACAGAGTGCCGCACATAAAATAAGCCCTCACGGATAGAGCTCAGAATTTCTGATGCTAATACACGAAAAAACTATACAAATCTGGAATTACTATAATCATATTGACCCAATATTAAATGGTGCCATTAGAAAGTACAACTTGTCCTGCACTAGAAAGCTTCAGTATAAATTGTAATTAGAGATGAGCGAACGTGCTCGTAACGAGCACTGTACCGCTCGGCTCCCCTGCGCTTGCATGGGCGCAGGCAGCCGCTTCCGTCAAGCGCAGGGGAGCCGAGCGGTACAGTGCTCTTTACGAGCACGTTCGCTCATCTCTAATTGTAATATATTAGAGATGAGCGAGCACTAAAATGCTCGGGTGCTCGTTATTCGAGACAAACTTTTCCTGATGCTTGGGTGCTCGTTTCGAGTAATGAACCCCATTGAAGTCAATGGGAGACTCAAGCATTTTTTGCAGGGGACCTAAACTCTGCCTAGGGAAGGCTGGGTGAAAACCTGGAAACATCAGAAAATGATGGAAACACCACGGAAATGGACAGGAAACAGCAGGGGCAGCATGCATGGATGCCTCTGAGGCTGCCTATTCCCACCATTACCCCAAATTCTCCTGCAACAACCTGGTGGTTACCCTCAAGGCAATTGTGCTCACCCAGACCAAGAAAGGCGAGGCACATGCCCATCACATGTTAGGGAAGCACCCAACTAGGTGCAACGAAGGTCCATCACCCATGCCCATGCTGGCACTGCTCTCCTATCCCCAGCCACATGATGCAGGCATAAGCCTGACACAGCATGGCGGTGACACCAACAAGTGGCCAAGTTAGATGAGGTAGCAGGTGAGCCACCCAAAAATTTAGCCTGACACAGCATGGCGGTGACAACAGAGTGACCGAGTTAGACTGAGGTAGCAGGAGGTGAAGCACGGATGGTAATTCGAAGGAGGAGGAGGAGGAGGGGTTGGAGGAAGAAGCATAGTAAGTCTGAGAAACCGTGACCGAGGTAGGCCCTGCAATCCTCCAAGTGGGCAGTACATGAGCGGCCCCAGGGTCAGACTCGGTCAGAGTGACCGAGCTACACGACGGTAGCAGGTAGAGCACATAAGAAATTTAGCATGGCCCTGTGTGGCTGTGACTACACATTGACCGAGCTACACGACGGTAGCAGGTAGAGCACACAAAAAATTTAGTGTGGCCCTGTATGGCTGTGGCTGTGAATTTAGGTACATAGTAACATAGTAACATAGTAACATAGTTTGTAAGGCCAAAAAAAGACATCTGTCCATCCAGTTCAGCCTGTTTTCCTACAAGTTGATCCAGGGGAAGGCAAAAAACCCTGTGAGGTAGAAGCCAATTTTCCTCACTTTAGGGGGAAAAATTCCTTCCCGACTCCAGTCAGGCAAACAGAATAACTCCCTGGATCAACGACCCCTCTCTAGTAACTATAACCTGTAATATTATTACCCTCCAGAAATACATCCAGGCCCTTCTTGAACTCTCTTAGTGAACTTACCATCACCACCTCCTCAGGCAGAGAGTTCCATAGTCTCACTGCTCTTACCGTAAAGAATCCTCTCTATGTTTATGTACAAACCTTCTTCCTCCAGACGCAGAGGATGTCCCCTCGTCATGGTCACTGTCCTCAGGATAAATAGATGATGGGAGAGATCTCTGGTACTGACCTCTGATATATTTATACATAGTTATTAGATCTCCCCTCAGTCGTCTTTTTTCTAAAGTGAATAACCCTAATTTTGATAATCTTTCTGGGTTACTGTAGTCCACCCATTCCAGTTATTACTTTAGTTGCCCTCCTCTGAACCCTCTCCAGCTCTGCTCTGTCTGCCTTGTTCACAGGAGCCCAGAACTGTACACAGTACTCCATGTGTGGTCTGACTAGTGATTTGTAAAGTGGCAGGACTATGTTCTCATCACGGGCATCTATGCCTCTTTTGATGCAACCCATTATCTTATTGGCCTTGGCAGCAGCTGTCTGACACTGGTTTCTGCAGCTTAGTTTGCTGTTCACTAAAATTCCTAGGTCCTTTTCCATGTCAGAGTTACCCAATGCTTTACCATTTAGTATGTACTGGTGACTTGCATTATTCCTTCCCATATGCATAACCTTACATTTGTCAGTGTTAAACCTCATCTGCCACTTTTCTGCCCAAGCCTCCAGTCTATCCAGATCCTGCTGTAGCAGTGCACTGTCCTCTTCTGTGTTAATTACTTTACACAGTTTAGTGTCATCTGCAAAAATTGATATTTTACTGTGCAAGCTTTCTACAAGATCATTAATAAATATATTGAAGAGAATAGGACCCAATACAGACCCCTGTGGTACCCCACTAGTGACAGTGACCCAATCTGAGTATGTACCGTTAATAACCACCCTCTGTTTTCTATCACTAAGCCAGTTACTTACCCACATACAGACATTATCTCCCAGGCCAAGCATTCTCATTTTGTATACTAAGCCTTTTATGTGGTACAGTGTCAAACGCTTTGGAGAAGTCCAAATATACGACATCCATTGAGTCGCCGCGGTCAAGTCTAGAACTTACCTCCTCATAGAAAACTGATTAAATTGGTTTGACATGACCGATCCCTCATGAAGCCATGCTGATATGGAGTTATTTGCTTATTTTCACTTGAGGTACTCCAAGATAGCATCTCTCAGAAACCTTCAAACAGTTTACCCACAACAGACGTTAAACTTACCGGCCTATAGTTTCCAGGCTCTGTTTTTTGGACCCTTTTTGAATATTGGCACCACATTTGCTATGGCCAATCCTGTGGAACACTCCCCGTCAGTATAGAGTCCTTAAATATTCAGAAATAAGGGTCTGTCTTTACATTACTTAATTCTCTTAGGATACGGGAGTGTATGCCATCCGTCCTGGTGATTTGTCTATTTTAATATTTTTAAGACGTTGCTGCACTCTTCCTGGGTCAGAGAGGACACTTTTAAAGGGGAATTTACTTTTATACTCTGCATTTCATCTGACATTTTATTTTCCTCAGTGAATACAGTGGAGAAAAAGTTATTTAGCAGCTTCGCTTTCTCCTCATCGCTCTCTGCTACTCCCCCCTCATTACTCTGTAAGGGGCCCACACCAGGTTTATACTTTTTAGTATTTATATAATTGAAGAACATTTTAGGGTTAGTTTACTCTCTTTGGCGATTAATCTCTCGGTCTCTAGTTTGGCTGTTTTTATGTGTCTTTTACATATTCTATTTTTTCCTATAGTTTTCAATGCTTCCTCACTGCCCCTCCTGTTTTAGTGATTTAAATGCTTTCCTTTGTCATTTATTGCTTTCTTTACAGTTCTATTTATCCACATTGGTTTTTTCTTGTTTCTTATTATTTTATTCCTATATGGTATGTACCTCTCACAATTAGATATTAGGATGCTTTTAAAAATATCCCATTTTGTGGCTGTATTTTTATTTTTGAGGACTTTGTCCCAGTTAGTTAGGCCTATGGCCTCTCTTAGTTGGCTAAGTTTTGCTTTTTGAAGTTTGGTATTTTTGTTCCTCCCTGAAGAAACGCTCTTTTGAATGACAATTGGAAGGTTATTATATTATGGTCACTGTTTCCGCAGGTGTCCCCCAACCTGCACACCTGTTGCTCTGTCAGGTCTATTTGGTTAATACTAAGTCCCAGTATGGCCGTCCCTCTAGTGGGGTCCTGAACCAGTTGGGAAAGGTAATTGTCTTTGGTTATTTCCAAGAACCTGTTTCCTTATGAGATGTACAGGTTTCAGTTTCCCAGTCTATATCTGGGTAGTTGAAGTCCCCCCATAATAACGACCTCATTATGATTTGCCGCCTCGTCTATTTCATTTAGAAGTAGATTTTCTGTGGTCTCTGATATATTGGGTGGTTTTATAATAAACCCCTATTAGTATTTATTATTGTTTTGGCATCCATTTATTTCTACCCACAGTGACTCCACATCTCATGTCCCTCATTTATATCTTCCCGGAGTGTGGGCTTTAGGCATGACTTTACATAAAGGCAGACCTCTCCCCCTCTCCGGTTTTGACGATCCTTTCTAAAAAGATTGTAACCCTGTACGTTAACTGCCCCAGTCATAGCTATCATCCAGCCATGTCTCAGTTACTCCCACTATGTCATAGTCCTCCTCACACATCACTAATTCCCAGTTCACGCAGTTTTATTAGCTAGGCTTCTGGCATTAGTGTACAAACAATTAAGAGGTTGGTGTATATTTCTTACGCCTACACCTTTCCTTCTGATCTGTTCTAGTTCCTCCTTCCATTCCTCCCCCAGTTCCATTACCTGCCCCAGGTCTCTATCTGCACTATCTTCCCTCCTATTATGTAAGTTACCCTCCCCCAGTCCCTAGTTTAAACACTCCTCCAGCCTTCTAGCCATCTTCTCCCCCAAAACAGCTGCCCCTTCCCCATTAAGGTGCAGCCCATCGCCTACGGTAGAGCCTGTAGCCGACAGAGAAGTCGGCCCAGTTCTCCAGGAACCCAACCCCTCCTTCCTACACCAGTTCTTGAGCCACTTGTTTACCTCCCTAATCTCCCGCTGCCTTTCTTGTGTGGCTTCGTGGTACAGGCAGTATTTCGGAAAACACTACCTTGGAGGTCCTTGCTCTAAGCTTATCCCTAGATCCCTAAAATAATTTAAGACACTCCCCTACCTCTACTTTGTCATTGGTACCGATATGGACCATGACTGCTGGGATCTTCTCAGCCCCTCCCAGTAATCTGTCAACCCGATCCACATGTGCCGAATGACGCCTGGAAGGCAG
>ONZH01005849.1:0-220047 GCA_900303285.1 Rhinella marina | reverse complement strand
AAATGGACCACTCAAAGGGAGGATATATATTAGCAAGTGGAAGTACACAATTATAACCTAAAAAAGAGACTCTAATAGTAACCAGTAGCAGCCTGCAGAATTGAGGGTTCTCTACCAATCAATCATCTGCGAAACAATGACCATAGCACCATATCTGTCCGCCAATACAGCTTAAGCAGAATCGTCAACAGCATACACTGACAAGCAGCGTCAGGTCATAGTGTGCGCGGGCCAGGGAAGAGAGCAGAGCGCGGACCGGAGGGCAGCCGCAGCGCAGAACAGGTAAGAAAGGTTTTTTATTTTTATCTTATGTGGCTGGGTGGGCTGATCTGAGGTCTGATGGGGGCACAATACGCTGATCTGAGGTCTGATGGGGGCACAATATGCAGATCTGAGGTTTGATGGGGCACAATACGCTGATCTGAGGTCTGATGGGGGCACATTAAGCTGATCTGAGGTCTGATGGGGCACAATACGATGATCTGAGGTCTGATGGGGGCACAATATGCAGATCTGAGGTTTGATGGGGCACAATACGCTGATCTGAGGTCTGATGGGGGCACATTAAGCTGATCTGAGGTCTGATGGGGGCACAATACGCTGATCTGAGGTCTGATGGGGGCACATTAAGCTGATCTGAGGTCTGATGGGGGCACGATACGCTGATCTGAGGTCTGATGGGGGCACAATACGCTGATCTGAGGTCTGATGGGGGGCACAATAGGCTGATCTGAGGTTTGATGGGGCACAATACGCTGATCTGAGGTCTGATGGGGGCACATTAAGCTGATCTGAGGTCTGATGGGGGCACAATACGCTGATCTGAGGTCTGATGGGGGCACAATATGCAGATCTGAGGTTTGATGGGGCACAATACGCTGATCTGAGGTCTGATGGGGGCACATTAAGCTGATCTGAGGTCTGATGGGGGCACGATACGCTGATCTGAGGTCTGATGGGGGCACAATACGCTGATCTGAGGTCTGATGGGGGCACAATACGCTGATCTGAGGTCTGATGGGGGGCACAATAGGCTGATCTGGGGTCTGATGGGGGGCACGATAGGCTGATCTGAGGTCTGATGGGGGCACAATACGCTGATCTAAGGTCTGATGGGGCACAGTAGGCTGATCTGAGGTCTGATGGGGCACAATATGCTAATCTGAGGTCTGATGGGGGCACAATACGCTGATCTGAGGTCTGATGGGGGCACAATACGCTGATCTGAGGTCTGATGGGGGGCACAATACGCTGATTCTGAGGTCTGATGGGGGCACAATATGCTGATGTGAGGTCTGATGGGGCACAATATGCTGATCTGAGGTCTGATGGGGCACAATACACTGATCTGAGGTCTGATGGGGACACAGTACGCTGATCTGAGGTCTGATGGGGGCACAATATGCTGATCTGAGGTCTGATGGGGCACAATACACTGATCTGAGGTCTGATGGGGGCACAATACGCTGATGTGAGGTCTGATGGGGGAACAATACGCTGATGTGAGGTCTGATGGGGGCACATTCTGCTGATGTGAGGTCTGATGGGAGCACAATATGCTGATCTGAGGTCTGATGGGGCACAATACGCTGATCTGAGGTCTGATGGGGGCACAATATGCTGATCTGAGGTCTGATGGGGCACAATATGCTGATCTGAGGTCTGATGGGGACACAATATGCTGATCTGAGGTCTGATGGGGCACAATACACTGATCTGAGGTCTGATGGGGACACAGTACGCTGATCTGAGGTCTGATGGGGGCACAATACGCTGATGTGAGGTCTGATGGGGGCACATTCTGCTGATGTGAGGTCTGATGGGAGCACAATATGCTGATCTGAGGTCTGATGGGGCACAATACGCTGATCTGAGGTCTGATGGGGACACAGTATGCTGATCTGAGGTCTGATGGGGGCACAGTAGGCTGATCTGAGGTCTGATGGGTGCACATTCTGCTGATCTGAGGTCTGATGGGGGGCACAATACGCTGATCTGAGGTCTGATGGGGGGCACATTAAGCTGATCTGAGGTCTGATGGGGGCACAATACGCTGATCTGAGGTCTGATGGGGCACAATACGCTGATCTGAGGTCTGATGGGGCACAATACGCTGATCTAAGGTCTGATGGGGCACAATACGCTGATCTGAGGTCTGATGGGGGCACATTAAGCTGATGTGAGGTCTGATGGGGGCACATTAAGCTGATCTGAGGTCTGATGGGGGCACATTAAGCTGATCTGAGGTCTGATGGGGGCACATTAAGCTGATCTGAGGTCTGATGGGGGCAGGGGAGTGATGTAAAAACTGGGGACATGTTTACTTTAACATAGGAGTCCCCTTGTTTTTTACTCCTATTACTCCTATATTGTACTGCATTATGTGGTAGAGTATTTAGACTAGGGTATGTAGAAAGTCTATTGTACTGTACTTAGCAGCATAGACGACAGTTTTTACAGTCATCTTTCTAATACAATATTATAACCACAACTAGTAGTATGTGCCTGTGAAGTTGGAAACGTGCGTTTGGGAAGCCAATAAGTGGGGGGCCCACTCAAGTATGTTTTGCCCCCCTGTGCTGAACCTCTAGCTACGCCTCTGACTCAAGTGTACAAAGTAACTTGTCTTGTAGGCTACTCACATATAGCTCAGCAATGAGACCACCATCAATCCTGGTCAAGTATCCAATGGAAAAAATATATAATGCAACAGCACTCTGCAAACCAAATAAAGTACAAAAATGCCATAGTAATAGAAAATATATCTGTGCTAATACTACACTTATTCAGTAAATTTGAGATTCTTGACAAATATATTTTGTACAAAATTATTTGAGCCCGTCTGCCAAACGTCAAGGCGATCTCAGTAAGACGTCTTACTGAGATCGCCTATTACTATGGCATTTTTGTCCTTATTTGGTTTGCAGAGTGCTGTTGCATTATATATTTTTTCCTTTGTGTATTTAGCCATGGCAGCGTGCACCTGCACACTGGGATGTGCTGACTAGCCCCCTTTTCTCTGCAGTTTGTATTGGAGGTGTGGCTACTCCATTTGGTTGTGCACTCCTGAACAGCCTGTCTGCCCCATAGGCTGATTTTAATTAGTGTAAGTATAAAGCTGTAGTCTGTTCTCCCTGCACTCACTGGAAGCCTTTTGGTACCAGGAGAGGTATATAGTGGGACTCTCATTGCATTCAGTGGTAGCCATCTGGCACCAGGTGAGGTATAGAGTGGGGCTCAGCATGCATGTTGATACCTGCATTCACTGGATAATGGAGGCCATTTTGGCACCAAAAATGATAAAAAGCAAAGTTGACCCAGCATGCATGTGGAACCTGCACTCCCCGAATTTTGTGGTGGCCATCCTGGCACATGGTGGAATTAGTGTAAGTTTCCCGTCTTACTGTGATCGCCTTGACGTTTGGCAGACGGGCCCAAATAATTTTGTACAAAATATATTTGCCAAGAATCTCAAATTTACTGAATACGTGTAGCATTAGCACCAGAATATTTTCTATTACTATGGCATTTTTGTACTTTATTTGGTTTGCAGAGTGCTGTTGCATTATATTTTTTTCTTTGTGTATTTAGCCATGGCAGCGTGCACCTGCACACTGGGATGTGCTGACTAACCTCCTTTTTCTCTCAAGTATCCAACACCTTTGATCTGTAACAATCCCATAATATCAGGCTTCCTCCACCAAATTTTACAGTTTCTTCAATTTCTTGATCTGTTAGCCCTCTTTTCTCCTGTTTCTTCCAGGCCCATTTGCACCCATCAAAGCCCAGTCTATTGACTTTTGTCTCATCACTCCAAATCACCCATTTCCAATCTTCTACTGTCCACTGTTCATACGTTTTTGCAAACTTGAGCCAATGCTTCTTATGACGATATTCAAGTAGAGGCTTCTGATCTTTTTGGGGTCACCATTCCAGACTTGTGTAATGCATGTTGCTTGCATGAACATCTTTGATCTCACTATTACGAGGCATACGAGCCAACTCCACTGCCGTGTCAGAACTGATAGACCTTGTGATGAGCCAACTTGTTGACTCTGATATTTTGCCTGGACGTTGACCTTTTGGCTTTGGAATGGATGGACAGATTTTATTTTGTATTCTTCCATCTGTCATGGCACTCACATGAGGGAGTTTGGCAATTTTCTTGCCTGAGATACCACTATCGATGAGCTGGATGATGCCGTTTCTCTTTTCTCTCATGGCTGCTCCTTGATTTGAACTAGTGACCTTTCACTTGGGAATCAACGTAATAACACACTGAGCTATTAGGGAATGTGAGAACAGGTTGTAATTTGTAGTATACAAGAAGAAAAAGATTGTTCCATCACCAGGAGCAAAACAGTAACAATGCAGTTACATGACAAGAATCTGCATAACTAATCATATGCTAAATAGTTGTAAGTCCAATTTATGTATGTGATAGCCAAGATGATTGTCTATAAAATGATGGTAGTCTCATGTTCGAAGCTGTAGTGGATGGTGAGATATGGAGCCTGGAAGTCAAAAGTTCAAAACATTGTTACCCTTTTGATCGTCAGTGTAAATATCTGCTTACTATACATCAATCAGCTCCTCTTGCTGTCTAACATGCTGATGTCAGATCAGTATGTAAGTTCAATGTGACAGGCTTCCTTTCAGGAGATTTTTAACATCATGACTAAATAATAAGAGATGTTCGTGACAAAAAAAAGATTCATATTGGCCTCTAGATATTTTTACTAGACATAGTGCTGCTTTTACGCTTTGACTTTCTTTCATCTTTTTTACCTATATCAGCTCCCGTGACATGGAATCCATAAAATTTGTGAATGACTGAGCAAAGAATGCATGAATCATTTTTCTAATCTGTCAGAAAATCTGTTGGTATAAATTCACCCTTAATCTTGTATTAATCTTATCGTATATTTTTTTATTTTCATTTGAAGAGCACTGGAAGTGACATGAGCACTGGACGTACTGGACAAGGATATTATAGTATGCAGCTAACGTGTTCACTGCTTTTCCTGGGAATATTTTGCATTCATATCATCTGTTGTCATGGTCAAGTTGACCCACTTGCCTTGGGTCGTGCAGATCCTCAATGCTGGGAGACATCAACAGCTATCTTACTGGAGATGAAAAAACCCCGGATAGCCGATTCTGTGGCTGGATTCTGGGACTTCATGATATATTTGAAATCATCTGAAAATTTTAAGCATGGCGTTCTGTTTTGGGACCTAGCACAACTTTTCTGGGACATCTATGTGGACTGTGTACTCTCCAGAACACATGGACTGGGCAGAAGACAGTTAAAAGAGGAAGGGAAGAAAATAACCAATTTTGTTTCACAGTTCACATCAAGTAAGTCTATTGAATTGTGGCCAAAAGAGCCACAACACATGCAGTATACATCCAACATATAAGCATCTACTGCTCAGCATGGATATTACAACGTGTAAAATATAACAATAAAAATGTGATATAACAAATACATGTGTGACCTCTTCATAGTTAAATAAATCTGATATGTTTTAGGGACATAGAAATGCTATTGTATATCCCTGGCATAAGATGTTCCAAATGCCGATATTCCCCCCACCCACCCATCAGTTGAATGGGCAACCTGTAATTCATTGACACATTGGGGAAGATGTATCAAAACTCTCTAATAGAAAAACTATCTTTCTTACCCAGTGCAACAAATCACAACTCAGCTTTCATTTTACCAGAGTAATTTAAGAAATGAAAGTTGAGTTCTGATTGGTTGCTATGGGGAACAAAGGCAATTTTTCTTTTAGACAATTTTGATAAATGTGGCCTTTTAAATTTTTTAGATTGATAGTCTTTTCACTCTTGTTAATAGGGTAGGGTACTCCTAATAATTGCACTAAAGGATTTATTCCTTATTCCTTTAAATCTTAAATTTTTTTAATGCATTTTGTGAAGCCAAATCCAGAAACGGATGATAAATCGGATAACATTTATAAAGGAAAGGCTAAGCCTTATCTTCTTTTTGAATCCTCTCCTGGATTTGTATTCAAAAACTACACTAAAAAACTGAACATGTAAACCTAGCCTTAGAGGTCCTACCAAATAGACCTCCACAGATCACATGAACGGGGACCCTATACCCTGTGGGTCTTTGTGAAATGAATGGAGTGGCAGGCTGAGCATATGCACTACTATTCCATACATCTCTATGGCAGTTCTGGAAATAGCCCCATTAAGTAGCCTTGCTTGTTAACAACATTTTAGAATGATTTTGAGGTTGATTTTACATATTATTAATCTATCAATAAGATATAAAAAAAATTATTGTTTGTATCAACTCTTCTATAAGAGCATAGGTTAGGTTACTACTTAACAACATCATGCTATGCTTACTGTGTTAGGCTGTTTACATTTATGCAGAGCTACGATCACTAAACTATGATGGATTATTGTTAAGGAAGGAAAGAACATACTATATGAAATACATCATGTGTTAAATGATTATACTATGGCTAGACTATGGGTAGTCCTATTCTTGTCCATATTGTGGACAAGAAAACCTATTTCTAGTGATGGGAGTGAGAAAAATGCAGATCTCACTCAAAAAGTCTACATATTTTGCGGATCCGTGGTTTGTGGGCTGAAATAAGGACACAGTTGTGACAATTATTGTAGTCAATCTAACACAATTACAATATAACATAAATAAAATATAACATAAAGTATCTTATTTGATATACGGTATCTAAATTCTGGTGGTTTTTGACATCACATTTTCTGTAGTTTATGTGATCGGTGAACCACATGTTGAATCATGTAGACTATGGTTATTTTGTGTGATGAGAAATTATGACACATTTATTAGTTTTAAAAGAGGTAAAAAGTAGGACTAAAAATAATATTGAGAAGCAAATCTTCTTAAAGATTTAAAAATCCAGTTACGCTAAAATATATCATATTGTAAATGTTATCCTTATACACTCCTAACTAGATGTGCATGAGTGTGTGAAAAATCATCAACCATTAAATTTCATATTATGGGTGTATTTTCTGTATGCAAGACAAAGAAAATGGAATTAATTTAATAAAGATCCATATATTTTAGCCTCCACTGTCTAATATGAAGGAATACTCCCTTTTACCGATTGACCGTACAAAAGTTCTAATTCGCCATAGGAAGATAATGCTATAGAAAGTGGTGCAGTATAAGAAGGTGTCTAGTCTATGGGCGTTTTAAAAAGTAGAATATGTTACTGAGTTATACTAACATCCAACTCATCAATAGTGCAAGATAAAGAATAACTTGAAAGAAAAGGAACACAAATAGCTGAAAGAGTAGATTTATTTAGGTATGAATTTTATTCAGTGGATCATGGCAGGGTAGGACTTGCAATAATCAAATTTGTTCAGGTTTCCTGCAGGCCACAGTTATATTGATGACATATGTCCAGTACATCTGAAAATTGCCTCATTGTATTAACTCTTATTTTGCAGAAAGATTTTCCCACAATCGAAGATCTGTTTTACCGGGTCAAAAAGAACTCATTCAACACTTAATAGATATCCAAATAGACAAAAGTGAATCCAGACTACTCAGCAGTATCAAAAGAGGAATCAAGAGGAAATAGTTTAAAATTGAACTGAAGTGAAAAAATAACACTTTTCAGGTCATTAAATGTAATGAACATTGAGAAAAATGATCCACGCATTAAATTTCAGATTGCACTTGGATACATATATAAAATAATGTGTTTGATACAAATGCATTACAAATAAACATGTTCTTGAAAGGGTTCAATACATGTATCTGGTTTATTGACTATAACGCATCATAAAGAGCCATACTCATTACATTTTAGCTCTCCACTGAGCATTCCACCATGAGGATAGGTTTGGTAATTCAAATTGATTTTGGAGGATACCAAAACATAGTCTAAACATGCCACAACAAAAAAGGCATATACAGACGGAGAGAAGGTCAAGATTTAATCCTTTTGGGTACTCATCAGGAGCCACAATGTGATGTGAATGGCCCCTAAGGCTACTCATTTAATGTACTGATGAAAACATGGAACAGAATAAATTTTTTTCAGGTCAACTAAAATACAAAGATCATGCAAAACCAGGATTATTGCTAATAAAATGTGTGTTGTTTTCAAATTCCAAAAATGAATTTCTATTCATTTATAGAATCCATAGCACAAATTCAAAAACAATCAGACAAGGTTATGACGCCAATGTATACAAACATCTCTTAGCTTTTGTATATTTATTTATGCCTGTATTAAAACAATATCATTTGTTTAAAAAATTCAGTAATTTTCATCACATAATCATGGATTACAATCTCAGTAATGTAAAAAAGCAAACTACTAAACCTTCTTACAATTACAATACTCAGTACAATTGTCCTGTTCCTTCTCAAGATCCAGGGCGCAGATTTATCAGAGACCTGTGGTGTATGCTGGTTTTTGAAAATCAGGCGCGCTGCCGGATGCTGGGCCTCATTTATGATGAGACATATGCTGGTTGGTGTAAATTTCAGAGTTCTTTTATGTCAGAAAACTGGTATAAATGTTAAATGTTTTCATCCTTTTATTGATGAAAATAATGTGACAGACTACCTTTAATGATAAATCTGTCCTGCAGTATTTAAGTTGATTTAGACTGACTGAACCACTAAAGAATATTTTTACAAATTTTATATGAGTTCAGTTATTGTTTATGCTCATTTATTGCTTGTCACAAATCAAAACACGTTTCAGGTTACCTGTTTCATAAATGTGTCTTTCAAGCATTTCATATTAGGTGCCAGTGTCTCAATGAGTATATGTACATCCCCTTTGCTGTACATAAACAATGAACACTAAAACTTATAGATCAAGTTCTTTAAAAAGATTGTTTCTTGGTACTGATGACCTCAATCTTTGCAGATGACACTAAACTGTGTAACGTAATTAACACAAAAGAGGACAGTATACTGCTACAGATGGATCTGGATAGATTGGAGGCTTGGATAGAAAAGTGGCAAATGTAAGGTTATGCACATGGGAAGGAATAATGCAAGTCACCAGTACATACTAAATGGTAAAACACTAGGTAACACTGACGTGGAAAAGGACTTTTTAGTTAATTTAGTTTAGTTTTAGTTTAGTTAACTTTTTTAGACAATAAACTTAACTGCAGAGATCAGTGTCAGGCAGCTGCTGTCAAGACCAATAAGATAATGGGTTGCATCAAAAGGGGCATAGATGCCTGTGATGAGAACATAGGGGGTCATTTATTATCCAGAAATATGCCAATATTAGGCGTATTTCTGGTGCAGAGTACGATGCAACTGTTAGTTGTGCCGCAATCTGTGACTTTTCCCAGCTCACGCCTGGTCTAAGAAAGTGGGCGTGGTGGGGAAGGCGACAGGCCAGCATTCATCATTTTCTATGCCTGTTTTAGGAAAGTTGTCTAGGAAGCTGGCTTACATTTAGACTTGATGCGCCAAAGTTATGTTGAGGCCTGCACCAGATATATGTACAGTTCTGGGCTCCTGTGAACAAGGCAGATATAGCAGAGCTGGAGAGGGTTCAGAGGAGGGCAACTAAAGTAATAACTGGAATGGGTTTGTATAGTACTCTGAAAGATTATCAAAATTAGGGTTATTTAATTTAAAAAATGTGGGGGGCTATCTAATAACTATGTATAAAGATATCAGGGGTCAATACAGAGACTCTGAGGTACCCCTATAGAGCAAACCTCCAAAAAGAGACCCCATTTTGGAAACTTCACCCATCAAGGAATTTATTATGGGTGTACTGAGTGCTTTGACCCCACAGGTATTTCACAGAATTTAGAAATATGTGGTACTGTGATCATGAAACATTTAACTTCTTCGAATGAAGTGTTTCTTTAGACTCATATTTTTCATTTTTTTCCAACAGGAGAACATTTTCTCCTAAATACTGCAATATTCCATATGTGATTGTAAGCTGCCGTTTTGGCACACAGAAGGGCCTAGAATAGAGAGAACACCATGCACAATTGAGGCCTACAATAAAAATAGTATGATTACTAGAATACCCCTTTAGTGGATATTTTCTGTTGGCATAGTTTCCATGATAATCATACAATGCAGTTAGCCTCCAATAATTATTTAGAAAGTTATGCAGAATGTCTTATAATGCCATACTATGTCTTGTTCTTTGCAACTAATAGACAAAAGTAACTACCACTATAGCCACCACTATTGAAACTATATACAGTTCAAAATACAGTAATACATAAAACTCTCTATAATGTAGACAGACTGGCCTGCAAAGCATCATTTAAGCTCGAGATGGGTATATAAATGACATGCACAAGTGGAAATCAGATCATGATCGCCTTGCAACAAGAAAGAAAATGAAAACTGGCCCAGGGCAATTACAGCAGTAAATGTCTAGGAAGATGTTCTAAGTCAGCTTTGATTACATTTATTTAAACTTTATTCAATTGTAATACCTATAATATTAATAATATATATCTCCACAGTGGCTAGTAAGACATTCACTTTCCTCAATTAAGTGATAACGATCTTTCAGTTTTCATTTTAGAATTAGTGCTGCAGTTGACAATAATGGTTTTCAGTTGTTTCTTGTCAGAAGGTTGTAGTTCTGTACAGGTAATAATATATGCCAAAACAAGTCATAACTCTGGAAAGTAAGGGGATCATAGTCAAGGGGAATTAAGAAGATGGAATTCTAAAAGTAGTTTACACCAAATAATTCATACTCCTCAATGACCAGGCTATCTAAGTCATTATATTGAGGACGTTGCCTAAAAACAAATAGAAATCAGTAGAATTGAAGCAGACACATTTTTTATTTTCAACAATGCACCTCAATATCATCAGGTTCAGAGGGTCACTGCTTTTTTTTTTTTCATTCTATTTCCACCCTTTTCCTCCCTTTGCTATCCAGTTTAGCTTTGGTAAAAACAAACAAACAAAAAAAACACTAAACATTGCAACAACTGTCCTTTGGGAATTGTGCTTTAGCAAATACATGTTAGCCTTCCATAATTAAGCGTTATACATTTTTCCAGTATACTTCCTGTATCTATTCCTTAGCATTTTCAAGATCGCTTCTAATATTGAGTATTATCCTTCAAGGTGATACAAATCTGCCCTGGTCATGTGAAGTACTGTGTCCTATACTTATGACACTTCAATCTCATCAGCTTCTGTTTATTTAATGTTTGTTCTAATATACAATATGTGTAAGGCCCTATGCACACAACAGCATCCGTTTTGCAGTTCTCAAATCGCTGATTCGCAAAATACAGATGCAGTCTGTGTGCTGTCTGCAATTTATTTGTGGACCCATTGTTTTCCACATTCATATATCCATTCTGCAAAAGGATAGAAGATGTCCTATACTTGTCTGCAAAATGTGTTTCACAGACCCATTGAAGTCAATGGATCCACAAAAAATTTGGATGCAACATGGACTACATCCATATTTTGCAAACTGCAAAACAGATACAATTATGTGTATGAGGCTTAAGTTCTAGTTCTGTTGTCGGCACCTAGGCTTATGACAACATTAGTGGACAGATATTTTTTAAGTTGATCTTACATCACACCTTAAAGTTCACAATACTAGGTGTGTATACCACTTCAGGTATGAAGTCTGCAGCATCAATTGCAGGATACAACCATTCTGTTGGGTGACAACTGTGTGAACACTATAGACCCATTAGCTCTGTCTCCAATCCATCTCAGTAATATTGTGGTCTCTTGGATTAGCTCAGGAGACTGCACTGCTGCCTCCATTATTTTATACACAGTGCAAGTGGCACACTGATCATTGGGGAATACAGCAGAGTTTGTGTGCCCATGGATTAGTAAGCTTAAAGAGGTTACCTGAGTTATATTTATTGATGACCTATCCTCAGGATAGGTCATCAATATCAGATCAGCGGGGGTCCGACACCAGGCACCTATTGATGACCTATTGAGGATAGGTCATCAATAAATATAACTTGGATAACCCCTTTAACTTCTATTGTAGGAAAATGTCTGAAGGACTGTTAAGTGACTATATACAGGAAAATGTCACTGTTAATAATATCATAAGTGATAGCCAGCATGGCTTTACCGAGGACAGACTTTGTCAGACTGGTAGTGAGTAGAAGCCTGGACAGAGCGGTGGCAGTGGATGTTCTGTTCTTGGATTTTGTAAAGGCAATTTATATTGTCCCTCATAGAGGTTTAATAGGTAAAGTAAGGTCTATAGGCTTGGAAAGTACAGTTTGTAATTGGAATAAAAACTGTCTAAAGGACCATGTTCAGAGAGTTGTGGTCAATGATTCATATTCAGAATGGTCCTGGATAATAAGTGGTGTACCCCAAGGGTCAGTGCTGGGTCCTCTGTTATTTAACTTATTTATTAATGATATTAAGAATGGGGTTAATAGCAGGGTTTGTATTTTTGTAGATGACACCAAGCTGTGTAGTACTATGCAGTCTATTGAAAATGTCTATAAACTAGAAACTGACTTTGGCATCCATTTGGCAAATTGGATTCAATGTGGATAAATGTAAACTTATGCATCTGGGAACTTATAATCTACATGCTACATGTGCTCTAGGGGAATTAATAATGGGACAGTTGCTTGTGTAGAAGGATTTGGGTGTACTTCCTCAGGAGGAGGTGTGGAAGCCTTGGTACTAGCGATACGTGTGGGGACACTTTCCTACCATTGTTAGTAGTGTGTTCATTTAAGATATGTATTTGTGGGTATCAGTGCACTAGGTATTTTAGTATAATTAAAACTTTTTTTTGTGCGATGTTTGTGCTCTTATACTGACAATGTTAACTTCGAGGCCCCACTTTTTTTATATTATACACTGTGTAGGAGGGAAGCAGCTTAGGAATGTATCATGGTGCCTATCCTGGAATGGATATTGATAGCCCTTTATACTTTTGAATTGTTTTAAGTGAGCATGTCTGTATTTGCTAATAAAGAATTTAATTTGTATTACTGTATATTGTGGCTTTATTGCACACCAGCTGAATATCTGAATCTAGTTATATCTTGTGCGGCTGTTAACATGCCAGGATGTCTATATAGGTCCTTGTAGAGTTATATGAAGAGCAGACCACTAAGATGTAAAGTCTGTAAGTGGTCGGCAAAAGGTTGAACTGTATTATAGTACTGTTAACACAGAAATGGACCAATCCTATATGAAAACATAGTTACATAGTTACATGGAAATGTATCATTATGAAAACAGGAGTTTTAAGAAAAGGAACAATATTACTAATATGTTGTGTCAGTCATTTGCTTCACTCAAACAAGCCATAAAAGATAATGTACTCTAAAAGAAAAATGCTAAATATTTAGGTGCAGAGGACTAAAAGAGCATAATGAGCAAATCAAACATGGAAGTTGATGTAGAAATCTCAGCAATGAAGTAGAAAATGAGAAGCAATCCACTTCATCTCAATCCTGCAATGAGCACAAGAGGAACATACAGTAGCCTTTCATTGTTCCACTTCTCTCGTTCAACTTCAACTGACCCCTTATTTGTACATGGTATTTATTGATAAAGCACTGCGGCTGGGAACCTGAATAAACTCAGAAAAAAGGTAAATCGCTGCAATATTGTTACAGAACCAATAGTGAAAACATCAATTATTTCTAAATCCAAATCTATTTCATTTTCACAAACAAAAAGAAGTACATCATGTACATAGTATAATAAAAATGACATACGCTGAGCAAAGAAAAGCTTCAAATGGGGATAAAAGCAAAGAGGCAGTTTTTCGGCCTTATAAACTATGTTACTATGTTACACACAGAGCAAGTATTACAATGCCATCAACATGAAAGTAAATATCTGCAGAACATATCAGATACAGTATAACACAGAAGAAATACCTGGTATATTAGTAGAGAAATCTCAGAACTTTCTCCTCTGAAAAGTTTTGAGAATACGCTTAATTTCAATACATTAGCAACATTTAATAATAATAATAATAATAATAATAATAATAATAATAATAATGCGGACCCGCAATACTACGGGTGCCGTCTGGCGTGTGTTCCGCAACGCTCGGAACACACGGCCGGGCGCCCCATTGAAAATGCCTATACTTGTCTGCTGTTGTGTACAAGTATAGGACATATTTTATTTTTTTATGCGGAGCCACGGCACGGCGCTGGCTCCGTGTGGCGGCTACCCACTTTCATAGAGGTGAATGGGGCCACATCTATTCCGCAATATTGCGGAATAGATGCGGACCCATTCACATGGTCGTGTGAATGGGCCCTTAAGGGGCCATTTAGACGGCCATATTGTTGCAGATCCGCAAAAATGCAGATCCGCAAAAACACGGATGTCGGCCATGTGTGTTCCATAATTTGCGGAACACACATGGCCAGCACCCCATACAAAATGGGGACATGTTCAGGGCAGTTTCTAGGGAATTTTACCAACAGGGTGAACATTAAAAAAGCACCCCCCCAATCAAATAACACTGAGCTAAACAATGTTGCATAGCATGCACAGCTCAGTAGCCACAACAATGAACAGGCTCAGATGACCACCCTCATGCTCAGATCACCGCCCCATGCTCAGATGACCACCCTCATGCTCAGATCACCGCCATATGCTCAGATGACCACCTTCATGCTCAGATCACCGCCCTATGCTCAGATGACCACCCATGCTCAGATCACCGCCCTATGCTCAAATGACCACCCATGCTCAGGTGACCACCCTCATGCTCAGATCACCACCCTCATGCTCAGATCACCGCCCTATGCTCAGATGACCACCCATGCTCAGATGACCACCCTCATGCTCAGATCACCGCCCTATGCTCAGATGACCACCCATGCTCAGATGACCACCTTCATGCTCAGATCACCGCCCCATGCTCAGATGACCGCCCCATGCTCAGATGACCGCCCTATGCTCACATGACCACCCTCATGCTCAGATCACCGCCCCATGCCCAGATCACCGCCCCATGCTCAGATCACCGCCCCATGCTCAGATCACCGCTCATCCTCAGATCACCGATCTTCCTCAGATCACCCCCTCATGCTCAGATAACCCCCCTCATGCTCAGATCACAGCCCATGCTCAGATGACCCCCTCATGCTCAGATCACTGCCCATGCTAAGATGACACCCTCATGCTCAGATGACCGCACACGCTCAGAGGACGGTCGGTCCATGTTCAGATGACACCACCCCCTCATGCTGAGATCATGTGGGGGGGGTGATTTGACATAGGGGAGATCTGATCATGGAGTGCCTGATTTTTAATGTGTGAGGTGAGCACTGAGGCGGGGTATGGGGATTATTTTGAGGGGTTCTGATGAGGATTTGGGGGTCTTATCATACTACCCCCCCTCCATGATCAGTATTTTAATAACAAAACAAAAAAAAACCTCCCTCCTCCAGGCATTTACCTTGCCCACAGAGGACCTTGGCGCTTTCTCAAGCGTCAGGTCATAGTGCGCGTGGGCCAGGGAAAAGAGCGGAGTGCTGGACCGGAGGGCAGCCGCAGCGCAGGACAGGTAAAAAAGGTTTTTATTTTAACCTTATGTGGCTGGGTGGGCTGATCCGAGGTCTGATGGGGGTCCCTACATACAAGTGAGCGCTTCCAAAATGGAAGTGCTTACTTGTATTACCCCCCCCCCGGTAGCTGCGCCTCTGGTGATTAGTATAGGGGGCGCGGCGCTCCCATGCTAGCCGCAGCCCGCAGATAATGTTAAGGCTAATAGGCCGTGGCGCTCCCCTGCGGCTGGCCACCACGGCGCCCCCCCTCTTCTCCTTGAGACACGCACCCCGGGCGATCACACCCCACGCCCTGTAATAGAAAAGGCGCTGGACATGTTCTATATTTTTTCCGCAATCTAAAGCCGGCCATTGAAATGAGTGGGACCGTATCTATTCCGCAAAATTGTGTGAACGGGCCCTAAAGATGACACATTCCCTCTGTATTTTAAGCAAAAACAATCTTTTATTTTCATCTTTTACATTTTCAAAATAACAAAAAAGGAAAAAGATCCAAAGCAAAACTTTTGCACTCCCCTTGACAAGTATTACAACTTGTAAACAGCTTTTTGTGGGCAGTCAAAAGTTTTTGCTCGAGAGATTTTCATCCATTGTTCCTTGTCAGTGAGATCCCTGGGCACTGCTCTTTTGAAGTCTATCCACAAATTTTCAATGATGTTCAGATCAGGTGACTGTGAGGGCCATGATGAAACCTTCATCTTGCACCTTATGAAGTAGTCTGTTGTGGATTTTGAATGTGTTTAGGCTTATTATCTATTAGTAGAAGCCATGCTCAGCTTTTTTTTTTTTTACTGTTAGTGCCTGTACCACGAGCCACACAAGAAAGGCAGCGGGAGATTAGGGAGGTAAACAAGTGGCTCAAGAACTGGTGTAGGAAGGAGGGGTTTGGGTTCTTGGAGAACTGGGCCGACTTCTCTGTCGGCTACAGGCGCTACCGTAGGGATGGGCTGCACCTCAATGGGGAAGGGGCAGCTGTTTTGGGGGAGAAGATGGCTAGAAGGCTGGAGGAGTGTTTAAACTAGGGACTGGGGGGAGGGTAACTACATTATAGGAGGGGAAGATAGTGCAGATAGAGACCTGGGGCAAGGTAATGAAACTGGGGGAGGAATGAAAGGAGGAACTAGAACAGTTCAGAAGGAAAGGTGTAGGGTAAAAAATATACATAAACCTCTTAACTGTATGTACACTAATGCCAGAAGCCTAACTAATAAAACTGGTCAACTGGAATTAGTGATGTATGAGGAGGACTACGACATAGTTGGAATAACTGAGACATGGCTGGATAATAGCTATGACTGGGCAGTTAACGTACAGGGTTACAGTCTGTTTAGAAAGGATTGCCAAAACTGTAGAGGGGGAGAGGTCTGCCTTTATGTAAAATGATATAGCAGTTGGTCGGCACTCCGGAAATTGATGTATGGGTGCTCTGTGGTCACAATTGTGAGCACTATATTAGAAAACACCACGGCACTCCAAGACGTCAATGCGGCTTAAATGTAGTTTATTTTATTCATCCATTTACATGATAAACTTGGGCCAACGTTTCGGTCCACAATGGACCTTGGTCACGGCCTGGGTGATGAAAAATTTCTCATTTAGTCCCTCCTCCTGTTCGCTCCTCTCAGGGCCCGCACTTCTGTGTCCTGTCCGTCAGGACACAGAAGCGCGGGAACACCTCTTCTGACCATGTGATCAGTCACATGGTTTAGGAGGAGACAGGCTGTTTGTGTGATCCTAACCATGTGACTGATCACATGGTCATGACATCATTGAAGGTCCTTGCAAGCTATGGTGAATGGAGTGTTTCTTCTCTGTCTGGGCCTGTCAATCAACAGAGCCTCTAGGAGCAGGGGTAACGCCCCTTGTGCCTAGAGGCCTTATTAGCATAAAATAAAAGTTAATTTTATATAAAAATTGGGGCACCAGTAAATAAAACAGATATATATTTGGAATCAGGTGACATTAGCACATCTCTAATGTCAGCCTGATTCATACCGAAAAAACTGGTGACAGAAACCCTTTAACCATAACAGGCTATTTAAGTTCTGAGATTTTGGTCATAGTTATCTGAGCTCTCAAATCTTCTTGGGTTCCTATACTTTTGCTAGGTACTCCTTTCCTTTTTTGCACTCTGAAATTGCACAAAACCAAAATAATACCCTGATATTGCTTAAAATGTTCAAAAGTGTGTTTCATCTCTAACTTTGTGCCTTTTGGAGATTATTTCATCTTCAACCTGAATAATTGTTCACAGTTATGGTCATTTTGACCAGGGGTGCCCAAACTTTTGCATACTACTGTAGTACCAGAAATTGAAACAACCAAAGTTCCCATAAAACTACGTATTTTCTCTTCTTATCAAGAAAATGTTATCAATGAGGTATAGCCAGAGGTTGAAGGTCAGAAGGGCACATATAATGGTCTCCAAACTCAGCTTGGCATACGCATATGTGCAGAAGTCCACCCCAGCTTATAAAAATATTATGGGCACATTATCGTTTTTCTGGACCCTGCTGAAATGCCAAATCTTTCAAAAGTTACAACTCTTCGCACATAAACATGAATAACAATGTCATCTTAATGTTGGTTCAATTATTTTGCTTATAAGATTGGTATAGCATCTGGAAACTTGACCCGCAGTATGCAGCAGTTCCTGTTTGATACCTGGCATTTGTCCTAGAGGAATAAAAAATACATTTAATGACTACTTATTGCACATATACAGGTTTTTCTTTATGAAAAATTAGTCAAACACTAAGTGTCACAAACATACTCAATAGAGAAGCTAGAATTTAACACATTTACATAAACAAATTCATAAAAATGTTTTGCTTTTTAAAGCAGTATATCCCAAAAAGTGTTTTACATGTGACACTGTATCTATACACCTCTAAATGCTCTGTTATTAACAGTATCATATTATATCCAAAATAATGTCATGCAATAAAATAAAGTAACATTGCTGTATAATAAAACTAGCCATTGTGCTCAGCTGAATGTAATCATATATTTTACTTAGCCATCCATTACTTCATTCTGGAGAAAAAGTAATTTTAATCTATATGCAAATGTGCAGTTAAGTGCACAGAGGGCGGCCTGGCCACTCTGTGCAACCTTGCTCCTCCTAACTTAATTGCAAGCCCCTCCCTCTTTCTTTTAATTCACAGGACCAGGCAAGATGCCCATGCAGGAACCTGTGAATGAAGAAAGAAAGTGAGGAGCTGGAAGAGGAAGCTGGAGGAGCAGGGTTGCATAGAGTGGCTTGGGCATGCTCCCAGTGCACTTGACTGCTCAGTTGCCTATGGATTAACCCCTTCAAGACTTGCAATTTTCTGTTTTTGTGTGTTTTTTCATTTTTTACTTTCTGCCTTCCTGAAGCCATAACTTTTTTTTTCCATTCACATAGACGATGGCTTCTTTTTTTTGTGACAACTTGTACTTTCTAATAGAACCATTTTATCTTTCATCATTGCATACGATGTAGTGGGAAGCTAAAAAAAAACTAAAAAAGAGTGGAATTGAAAATATAAAAAACCCCACAATACTGCCGCAGTTCTATGGGTTTTGTTCTACAGCATTCCCTATGCACTAAAACTAACCTGTCACCTTCATTCTCTGAGTGATTACAGCGATACCACATTTGTATATTTTTCTTGTGTTTTAATACTTAAAAAAAAAAGAACTTTGGAAATTTAGTTTTTATTCTGACCCTCCTTAATTTTTATTTTTACGTTGACAGAGCTGTGTGAGGGCTCCTTTTTGCATGGCAATCTGTACCTTTGATTGAAACAATTGGAGTGTTTATGAAACATTCTTCCACAATATTTGATGATCTCTGGAAGCATGGAGACACAATATACAGATGTTGCAAGCATAATTGGAAGTGCATTAGAGCCAGAGGTAGATTGGCCTTAGACCCAATGCCCAGGGTGCCACGCAAACCATCCTTATGGACACCAGCTGATACATAATGATTAGTGTTGAGAAAAGCAAAGCATTCAAATCGGAATTTGGTCCAAAGTTTAGGAAAAGTTCGATTTGCAACAAATCTGAATTTTCTTGTGCTTTGGGTAACTAATCAGTTCTTCTAAAATGGCGGCTGCACGTGTTACAAATTTAAAGGAAGAAGCCCAGGAACGCGAGATTACTCATAATGCCGTGCAGCCAGCCAATCTGCAGTTAGTAATTCCCTGTGATGTCACAGTCGCACAAAACCCTATATGATCACATTGTCCTGTAAGCTGAGGGAGAGACGTGGCAAGTGCTCATGCACTAGGGACAGAGTTGCTGCAAAGTGTTTTAAAAAAAGAATATTGGAGAGGGAGAGTGCATCGCCATGTGCATCACGTTCCAGTGCACCGACATTCAGAGTTAATCCGTTATTTTAGTAATATAGTTACTGTACACTATAGCCAACACACAGTTGCCTGGGCCCTCCAAAGGAACGGGCAGTGGCAAAAATGTTTCTGTAGCCGACAAGTGGCAGCAGAAGAAGGGGTGGTGGTAGCAGCAGCCGCAGCAACAGGCCAGAGCTGCCACTGTCAGCCAGTGGTTGTGTTTTCACCAACAATCCAGGTGCACTGGAATGGTTGACCCGCTCTTCAACATCATCTCAAATGATAACAGATACACACAGCCAGAAATTGGTGGGTTCCTCTGATACCACATTTAGTTAGCATGGCCCAGGAACTTCCTCTGTGCCCTCATCTCTCCTGAACCTTCCTCTTGCTTTTGCTACTCCTTCTGCTAGCCAAATAATGATAGCCGCCAGCTCTGTTCCACTTTTCAGCAATGATGAGCTTTGTGAGGACAGTCAGCAGTTACAAGCCAGCCCAGAATTGGAGGGGAGGTCCGCCCGGACTACTTTAGGCATGCAACTAGCAATGATGACAGTTGGGTGGAAGCACATGTTGTGAGAGGTCAGGGACATGCGCAAGAGACAGGCGAGAGTGACAAAAGTAACATAGTAACATAGTTTATGAGGCCAAAAAAAGACATCTGTCCATCCAGTTCGGCCTGTTATCCTGCAAGTGACGACCAAACATTTGTAGATGATGATATATCCAATCTCCAGAGAAGAGGAGACATCATCATCATCATCGGATGGTGAGGATGGAACCGCGCCTGTTATCCAGCAGGGTGGCAGAGTGCCCATGAGCCAGTAGGGTAGAAGCGTGCCCATGAAGCAGCAGGGTGGGAGCTGTAGGAGATCTGGAGCCAAATGCAGGAGGGGTAAACTGCCTGCTACTTGAGAGACTACCTGTGAGAAACCCACTAACAGTGCATGGGCTCATAAAAACAGCGGCAGGCATCATGCAGTGGTAGGGGGGAAATTGTCGAACTCGGCAGTTTGGAAATTTTTCACCAAGCCACTGGAGGACGTTAGAGTGGCAGTATGCAGGTTGTATGGGCAGAAGGTGAGGTGCGGCCAGGGTGTTAATATTGACACAACGGCCCTGCATCACCACAAGGAGCGTCACCATAAAGTGGCGTAGGAAAACTAGACCACTCATATAGTATTACAGCCTGATGCAGAAACCACTGCATCTCCCACTGGCCCACACCCCCTCTCCAGCAGTCAATGCTCATCAACGTCAACAGATAAAAGCTGTCATTCCTTCCCATCAACTTCAATGTCATCTACTGCTTCTGATGCTCCTCTGCGTCACTTGTTTTGACAGCAATCAATTACTGAGGCAACTGCAAAAAGACAACAGTAAGCATGCACTCGTCCAATGGTGCAGAAGCTGAACATGCACCTGGCCAAGTTGCTGGTACTACCGTCCCTCCTTTTCCATGTAGAAGACTCTGCACATTTCAGAGAACTTATGGCTTCTGCCCACCCAAGGTGGAGAGTCCCAAGCTGACATTATTTTTCCAAAAAAGCTGTACCAGTCCTGCACACGTACGTTGAGCAGAAGGTGCGCCAGTCCTTGGGCCTCTCGTCTGTCAGAGTTCATACCAGGGTTGACATATGGAGTTGCAACTATGGTCAAGGATAATACATGTTGTTTACAGCCCAATGGATAAATGTAGTTCCTGACCAGGCACACCAGCCAGGTGATGGCAACGCCGCCTCCTTGTTGTAATCGTCGGATTTCTGCCCCAGTGTAAAGCTAGGCAAGATGCATATTAGAGATGAGCGAATCATTCAAAAAATTATTCGCCGAACATTCGCCAAACTTTTCCTAAGATTCGTATATTCGGCGAATAGATTCGTTTTATTTGTGTACAAAATATACGTTATTATGTGCTATTAGCAAACATTCACACACTAATAACGAACGTACATTTAAAAAATGTACGCAACTTCTTAGAAGACGTACGCATGAGAGTACAAATAGCGTACGAATCCTCAGCGTACTATTGTCGACGAGATTACGTAATACGCAGGCACTCACGACGAGAGGCCACGCGTGCACTCCTCAGAGGCAGAGCGAATATTCGAAAATGCCATCCAGGCAATCCTCATCATTTAGCTCTGCTGCACAGCTGAAATACATAGTCTGGCTGATGGACCGGCAGGATTACGATGGCACACACCGCCACCCGAACCAGCATAAAAAGGAGGTGATCCAGCAGGTGATCCGAGGCTTGCGCCATCGTTTCGACGTCTTGAGGACGACGGGCCAGATCCAGCGTAAATGGTCAGATCTGAAATAACGGTACCCCTTTGACGTTCCAGCTTAGGGTCACCGGACCGTGGGTGCTCCAAAACCTGCACAACCCACTCCTCTACCAACTTTTTGTATTCCCAGAGGGTCAGGGCGTTCCGGGTGACAGCCTTGGGGACCATTGAATTTTGACGAAGGGAGTAGTCCTTCCGCGGCGGAGCGGGAACTCCTGCCGCCTCCGCCGTGTCAGCGAGCGGAGTGAACACCTCAGCGGGCACCTCAACCGACTTCTTAGGCTGCCGGACATATTGAGAGACATAGATCTCCTCCGGTTCCTTCTCCTCATAGGGGTCGGTGCCCCACACCATGCCTCCCCAGTCAGGGCCTCGCTGTGTCGCCATCTTAAATGCCTGAGTTGCCTCGTATTCCTCGCGCACTGGGAAAGGGGGCGGAGCTACAGGGGAGGAGTCTGCATCGTTAATGAATTGAGTTCGTACGCAACATCGTATAGAGAAACTTATACGTAGCAATAGCATATAATTTATAGAACAAACTACGCAGCGAATGCATACAAAGCGATTCGCTCATCTCTAATGCATATATTTCCAAATCTCTGTTTTGGACCCACTCCTGAATACAATTACTGATCAAATACTAATGCACTAATACTGACCAAATACTGACCATGTGAAAGAGGCCTTACACAAAATACAGGATCCGTTTTTTTTTTCTGTTCTTCTTATTGATCAGAACGGGAAAAAAAAATAATGGTGTGAACACAGCCTTACTGCCACTGCTGCCACCCTCCCCACTCTGTCATGGGGCCACTACTGTTCCTGCCACTGCATCGCCATTTTCTGACAGCCATAACTGTTTTATATTTCAGTCTACAGAGCTTTATGAGACCTTGCTTTTTGCAAGACGAACTGTCATTTTTATTAGTACCATTTTTGTGGTACGTACTTTCTGATCACTGTTGATCAATTTTTTAGGGGGAAAAAAGCTGACTAAAAGATGGCAGATCGTGTGTTTTTCATTTTTTTTTCCGTTACAGCATTCACCGCTCAGGATTTATTTTTTTTAATAGTTCAGACTTTTTTGGACGTGGCAATAACCGTTATGTTTATTTTTTTATTGTTTATATATTTTTATATATAAAATTAGGAAAGGGAATTATTTAAACTTTTAATATTTTTGAGTTTTTTTTATTTTTAATAACTTTTAGCCCCCTTAGGCCCCTTTGCAGACGAGTGTGAGTCACACTGCAAGTCTGCAGTACAGCTCCCGGCCTGACTTCCCAGCACTGACTGGGGTCACATAGCATTATATTGATTTATGATGCTATGTAACCCTTACAGTTCTGGAATAAAGTGGATTACACTAACAGCATTATGTCAGTGTCATCTAATACTTTCCTGAACTGTGAGGGTTACATAGCATCATAAATCAATACAATGCTATGTGACGCCTGCCAGTGCTGGGAGGTCAGGCTGGGAATTGCGCTGCGTGACACACGCTCGTCTGCAAGGGGCCTAAGGGGTCTAAAACCAGGGATCTTTTGATCCCTTGTCCCATTCACCCTAGTAGAGATCTATTAGGGTGAATTGCACACTCCCTGCTGAGCTGTGCCTCATGCTTAGCGCAGCATGAAGCTTACCATGGCAGGCCAGGAAAGCTTCAGATGTGCCCAGACTGCCATAGTAACCGATCAGAGCCCCTCAATTTCACTTCCGGGGCTCTGATCCAAAGGCAGAGGGAGCCACATCCTTCTGCCTTACCTCACAGAAGCTGTGATTGGCATCGATTGCTATGCTATAAAGTAGTGCACCACCCTTACATATGGAGCTTGTTACATGTGTACAGGGTTACTTGTATTAATGTTCAATGTTGATCCAGGAATATGTCCAATTGTCAGCAGAGGCAGGAAAGATTTACTTTAAGAGGAATTTTGTCTGCCACTTTATTGGAGGTTTTTGCCTTCCTTTGGATCAACTGGGGTTTGTACTGTAAGTATAAAAAGGTCTTCTTTCAACTCACTGCATGAACATACATATTCCACACTTATACACATTACACAGGGTCGGCAATAGGGGGGGGGGTATGGCAAACTGAGCAACTGCTCAGGGCCCCCTGTGCTGAGTCAGGACTCCAGCAGTGTTACTAACACTTAAGAGTCCCTGCTCTGATTCCATATATATATCGATGTGTCCATATATGGAGTCAGTGTTATGAACATGCTTGGGGATACGCTTTGTATTTAAGTCTTATTTAGCCTCTATTTTTGAAAGATTTCTGCCAGGATTTGAACTCACAACCATCTACATTAATGCTAATCTGTTGCACAAAAACCTTATAGAAGTTTCTCATGTATTACGTATTCAAATACAGCAGAAGTATCATTTTATATTTTTTAGTAATTGTAAAAAAATGTATAGCACAAAATACATGATGAATTATCATCATTATAAAAATGATATATTTTCAGCAGTTTAACATGCAGCTCTATAGCTCAGTGGTAAAGGTTCTTGCCTTTAATGTAGATGGTTGTGAGTTTGAATCCTGGCAGAAACATTTCAAAAATAGAGTCTAAATAAAACTTAAATACACAGTGTGTCACCAATAGTAAAAAGTTTGATTTTATTGAAAAAAAAATGGAGCAAAATGTAAAATATGATCAAATAACACCTGTGTTAATCCACGACAACCTTTTTAATTTCTGTAAACGTAGCCAGTATTTTTTGTTGGGAAAGGTGGCAAGCCTAACAGAACCCCCGCTCAGGACCTCTATAGGCCCGCTCACTGCAGCAAGACCAGCCTCAGTCAGTGCTATAAATGTCAGTACTCACTTTGAAAAGAATAATTTTTTTTCTTTTCATCACTAGATTCTGACCCCCACAACTTTCTTATAGTTATGTCTATGGAGACGTGTGGGTGCTAATTTTTTGCAGGATGATCTCTCATTTTTGACCATACCATTTTGTGGCGTGTATGACTTTTTATTCAATTTTCTTGAGAGATAAAATGATGAAAAAAATGGTTCATCGCTCTTTGTTTTCCTTCTGTTACACCATTCACCCTATGGGCTAATTTTAAAAAAATATTTTAATAGTACTGGCGTTTTTGCATTTGACGATGCCCATAATGTTATTTTTTTTATTTTTTTTATTTTGGGGGAATGGGGGGTGATTTGAATTTTTATATATTTTTTTATTTTCAAAACTTTTTTTTTTAACTTTTTATTAGGTCCCCAAGTGGACCACAACTTGCAATCATCAGATTGCAACTTCTACAGAATGGAAATCGCTCCATTATTCTTTATAGTAGTCACAGTTCAATGCTGAACTGGTATATACTAATAATGAGCCTGGATGCTTAGTACAGGCTGTGGCTCATTATTAGAACAGGGTGCTTTCCCTGATCTCCATCAGGGGGAAAGCGTGCCTGAACAGGAAGCCCACACTTCCGTTTTTTAACACTCTTAGATGCCATGGTGACTTTTGACTACATCATATGAGTGGTTAACTGTCCAGGTCAGCATTACCGCAGATCATGGACATTGGCCTTGGGAACTTGCTCTGTGAAACAGCAGGCACCCGGTTGCTATGGCACCCGCTCAGCTCCAGAGTGGGCACCATCTTTAATGATCCAACATGGGCCTTGCATTTACGGCAGATGTCGGAAAGGGGTTAATGGTCACATGACCAAATGTGTCTAGGACAGAGCTTTCTTTCTGCATGGACACCGGAGCTCGTGCAGTTACTTTGGGAGAGAGATGTTGTGTATGCCTGCAAGCAATCCTGGCAGTACATTCTGTATGACCACCTGCTCCATTGCTATAGCTTTTACTGAGGGAGGGGAGCTCATTCCTGTGAGGGAAGGGGGCATGTGACATATTCTGGAGCCATGAGGGTGAAGACCTGTGTGTGTGGGGCTTTATGGGGTATAAATCTGTGAGGGAGGGCTAAAATTGACAGAATGTAACTGTGTTGTTAGTACAAGATTTAGGGCCCCACTTTTGCTTTTTCCCAGAGTCACATTTTGTCTAAAACCGGCCCTGACATTACGCACATATACACGTGCACCTACTTTTTCTGAAGCTCTGTGCAGTGTAGTGCATGTGGACAGGGGTCTAAAGGGATGTAAGTGCTTTTGGATGAGTGAGTCAAAAGGTAGGATCCCATTGTCTTTCTGTGGACCAGTCCAATAGACTGAAAAATGACAGGATTCATTCTAACACACAGCCAATAAAAAGGAACTCTTTAGAGGGTCTTTAGAGGTCCATAACCACAGCTATTTTTTTGATTCAGTGCATCTAAAATAAAGGATAAAACAACTTTGAGAGTAGAGTTAATAGAAATATTCTATCATATGTTTCCTTGGTAACAGACAACAAGCTATGTGTAGTCTAATCCGGCAGTTATAGCGCCATCTATCTGTTCCCTGCTTACCTACCAAAATAATAGTAGGAAATAGGGAATAAATAAAGGAAATATGAGTGCAGAGAAAACGCGGAATTTGTTTATAGTCTGCAACCATAGAATCTGTAGACAAAGAGACACATAATAAATCAGCATTACATACATTTAATAAATCTGTTTCCAAAGTTGTTTTAAAAAATGTTTGCGAATGTCGACTTTACCTTTCTTTCATTCCTTTATCATGAGTGATTGCAAAGGATAGTGCTAGATGGATAAAGGCTAATCACCAGATTGCTTTGGGTCTGACAAGTGGTACCCCCAGTGATCATGAGAACAGGGGTCATGTTCGTCATATTCCCCAAAATGAATACAGCCACAAGTTGTGCTCTCTCTATAGGTGTACCAGAGATATTCGAGTGCTGTACTCGGCTGTCTCTGGCAATCCCATAAAGGGTGAATGAAGTGACAGCAGTCATGGTCAACTAGCTGCTCCCTTTATTCAGAGAAATGGGACTACTGTTCTTGTAAATATGGGGGTCCCAAAGGTCAGACACACTAAGGATAGTGGGTATAGTTAGAACTTGGCACAACACAAGTAACGTTTATTAGATGCTGTCTACGTGGAAAGCAGAGGTCATTCCGCCGGTCACATGCTGCAATCTGTGTGTGAATTCATGTAGCTTTTCATGTACAGTTTAAGAAATGGAAAAAAAAGTAGGATATACCTATATAATGAAATGCTTTATTCTATCTAAGAAGTTGATGCAAAAAAGCAACTTGAGTTAATTTTTAGCACAAATATATCTGGGTTTTATGCTTTGAATACAGTAAAAGTAAATGGAATACTGCTGCAAAATAGGGGTATATTACCTGGTTTGATTTGGAGGGATAAAGCATCCTTCAATTTTTCTATCATCTCATGGAGTTTTGCTTCTTCATTTCTTGCAGGTAAAACGTGAGAATCAGATGCAGGTCGATTTTCTGTTATATCTTCCATTTCACAATTACATTTATCAGGTGTCACTTTCTCAAGTCCTAAATAATAGTCACTTTCCATTCTTCTTCTTTCTTTGTGACTAGGAGAAGTCTTAATAGACTCACATAAACGTCTCATATGTGTCAGTGTTCTTCTATTTTGTGCCTTGAGATGGTCGTTTTCTCTCTGCAATGTGGACTGCATGCTTTGGAAGTCCTTCTGCTTCCTGTTAACAGAGTCTCCCATTAAAGTAGGATCCGCTGCGTTCCATTTAACAGAACTGGAAACTCTTTTTCCTTTCACATTCAGTCCTCTCTTTAATTTGCAGCACTGAATCATACCCTGAGAAAATACAATTAATATGGTAAAAGGCATAAAAGGTAACATAAAAGAGTTTAAGAACTATCACACAGCTGTTCTTATGTACATCTGTCTTTCAAAGAGAAAGAGGACAGTAAATTTTAGTAATTTTCCATTAAAGAGTCCTTAGATTCAGACAGTACTTCCTGCCAGGTAATGCTTGAATAAAGCAGAGCTGTTGCCTGACAGCAGAAGTTACTACCATACAATAACTATTTTGGTTTGGTATTCTCCTGTGAAGACCGATTAGCTGCCCAGATGAAGATGACCCATATTGATGCTCCTTCATTATTTCTGCTCCCACATTTCATTGGAATAGCTGACAACTAGTGTGCCACATTAAATAGACAGTATGCACTGTGACAACTTGGGGTGGGCAGTGTCACTTGGTACTCGGTCATTACCGTCTTCTCAATATAGACAGTTGGCACTCCTAAAGAAGGCACTCCAATACCATAGATTTGGCTGCAAATTGGGCGCAACCAGTTTTTATTATCGCTTGTCCCAGCAAGACAGTGTACATTTTCAACACAGGATACAGAACAAATCCTAGGCTTTTTGGCCACTATCTAAACATCACAAAGTCCCTCACTAAAAGGACCTGGATCTACCACCCAGTTCCCCAAATCACAGTTCATACAATACAGCTGGTGCTGGTGCACCCCAAGGTCATGTCACTGCCTGTGTCTTCTCCAGACTGGAAGCTCTGTTGGAAGAGCTCAGCCCATATTTGCATGAGCTCTTCAGCTTACTGCTAATTAAGCCTCATTATCAGCCCCATTGTTTGCAGAACAGAGGGAAAGACCCAATTTTCCCAGACTTTTCTTTCTCACCTAGTGTAACTTTCTCTGGGTAGTCTAGGGCTATGCTGATCGTGTGGCAGCTGTCACAGCCAGGATCACTGGGAATTGATGATCCCATAGAAATTAATGTGACTGCGTAGTGATCCCATGCATTTATATGGGATCATCACTACTCAGCAATCCTCACCGCGGCAGCTGTCGCGCAACCAGTGTAGCCCTAGCCTAAGACATACTGGGGAACATGAACTAAAGTGTTCTTAGTTCTTAGCATCTGTTTTAGTCTAGAAAAATGCTGTTTTAGACAGTCTTATTTTTTTGCTGCATTTACTACCGAATCTGTGCCTGTTTTCGAATAATTAGATTTTTTAGACCAATTCAGAAGTTTTTTAACTTTTGCAACTTTTTTCTAATCTATTTATGTAGGTGCTTTTTTGCCCCTGAATTTGTCACAAAACAGCCTAATTTCTACTCCACCCCAGGGCTGGTGCACTTTTCTTCATCTGTTTTGAGTGAGGAAGTGTAACTTTCTGGGAGACATGCAACTTTTTATGAACCTGTCTAACTGAAAAACAACTACCAGAGTTCAGACTGATACCAGTACGTCTAGCCTAATTCGTCAACTGCTGTGCAGCTTGGCATAAGAACGACACCCAAATGAAATATGCATGTCTAATTTTATGGCCCCAAAACAGGCAAGTTTAATAAATGTGCCCCACTATTCTAGTGGCAGAAATATAGCAGATCCACTGCCACAACACCAATCACCCCTAACTTTTAAACAACTGACAGCTGTTGCTAATAACAGTGATCAACTTGTTACAATGTCACCTGTAGAGGGGTGGATATATTGGCCAGCAATATTAAATTTTTTAAAAAGTTCATGAGAGGGAAAGGGAATAGAGATTAGTATGCTATTGTGGGTTTCTCAGCAATATATATGCGCCTAGTATGCAGAGTACATGTATGGAGTATTGTAATCCAGACAATGCCCCTCTGGAATTCTGGTAAATATATTCAAATTAGCTTTACTAAGCCCATATGATGCCAGCAAATGTAAAATGTGCTCATTTTCATATTTTTTTCCCCAGAAACCCATAGACGCATTTCCTAGACTACAATAGTCATCACGTAGAATAACTGGTCTCCATAACAGAATTTGATCATCAGAAGTATGCTTAAAAGACAATGACATTCCACCCAGGATTTCTCTTCCATCAATGATACATGCATGCCCTTACCAGAAGGACAAAAGAACCAGAATGCTTCAAGAGAAAATTGTCTTTCTTGGCTAACTGGCCTTGGGAAGGTACTCTTTGGGGTGTTCTTTATTGTTAGGGAGACCAAAAAAAATATGAATGAGTACTGTATGCCAGGCGACGCTACACTTGGTTTCTAGGAAGAATATATGCAAATTCACTTATCTTAATTTGGCTGACATTAGATTAGATTGGCTTTCTTTCCTTTTTGCAAGAAAGGCTAATTTGAATATTTTTCCCAGAAACCCAAAGGTATGCAAAACAGCTTGCCTGACAAAAATCAAAAGAGGAGATATCCTGTCTAATGCGAACAGAATTAAAGGGCTTGTCTCACTTCAGCAAGTGGCATGTATCATGCAGAGAAAGTTCATACAAGCCACTTGCTAATGTATTGTCATTGTCCATTTTGCTTCCTTTGCTGGCTGGATTCATTTTTCCATCACATTGTACACTGCTCGTTTCCATGGTTATGACCAGCCTGCAATCCAGCAGTGGTGGTCGTGCTTGCACAATATAGGAAAATGCACCGGCGTCTCTGCATACCAAAGTATAAAACATGACACCAGCTATCCAACTGCTAAAGTTTGGCTGAAACTGGATCATGCAACAGGACAACAATACCAAGTACACTAGCAAATCTACAACAGAATGGGTGAAAAAGAATAGAACTGAGTTGTTGCAATGGCCTAGTCAAAGTCCATAATTCAACCTAATTGAAAAGCTGCGGGGGACTTTAAGATAACTGCACATAAATGAATGCCCACAAACCTCAATAAACTGAAGCAACTTCATACAAGGGGCAGAGTGATGACACCCAGGGGACATTGATGGCATACCCAGGGACAGAGTGGTGGCAGCCAGAGTGATGGCATATTAGGGGTCAGTTTTTCTAGAGCCTGGTATATTTTTTCTATCAATGGACATTATTGTTTATGCTCTATAACAGGTGTAAATTGATATTTGGTACATAATCTTTCCCAAATCTTCTTCAGAGGTGTACAATAAGATCAATTTCATATAAAAATGATTTCAATTGACCTTTGAAAACAATGGATTTCAACATCAGTACTGCTGAACTTCTGAAAAAGCATTAACAGCATCAGTTAGCTAGTGGCTCACCACCTAGTTTACTAAATAGGAGGGTATGAATATGTTTCATCATGAGCTATAAATTGCTTTATCCTATTACCTCCAACACTTATTAATTATAGTCTATTATTTTCATTCAGAGAGGCAGTAAAACATCGGAGAGGTGATAATAACTAACACATTTATTTCCTGAAAGACTAGTTAAAGGGGTTGTCCCACGAAAAATATTCTACAGTTTTCAAACCAGCACCTGGATCTGAATACTTTTGTAATTGCATGTAATTAAAAATTTTGTACAGCTACTAAGTTATTCAACAACATATATCTGTATAGGACCACTTAATTTCTTATTTCTTTGACCTACTCACTGAGCAGGCCGCACATGCTCAGTTTCTACTTTTAACTGCCTCCTGAGCTGTGATAGGGAGAGATGAGACACGCCCCCTTAGCTGCAGCAGAAAAGACACTCCTCTTGAGCTGTCAGCTTGATATAAATCTAGCAGAACAATGAATGGGGAGATCTCTGGATCCATGTGAGGTTCTAGCTTTATTAGAAAGAGGGTGTCATGTACTATATGATGTCTGATTTTCATTTTTTACATTATTTGTGGGATAACCCCTTTAAGTTATTGATTACATTGTATCCAGAAATGTTCAGTCTGAATAGCTTGGGTTACAGCAAAATGAATGTATATTACTATAATACCATGGGGTTCTGTAGAGGGCATGCACTAGAATCTATTTTTTAAAATATTAAAGGCTATTAAAGGCTTGATAGATTTGGGGTACTTTTATTGTATTACTGCATTATGCTTACTTTGGACTAAAAACTACCATTCCAATCGGTATTTATTAAAAATTTTCAACTTTTTGTCTTCCACAGCCACCAAGTTACACTGACTGCAGGACTGCAGACTGTCCTTTCTGTATCTCACTGATTGCTCAGTCTATAGCCCTTATCTCTTTACTCTGGGCAGCTCATAAACATTGATTTTAGGTAAACTGTTATCAATTGTATTAAAATTTAGCTTAAATGAGTGTTTATAAGCTGTCAGGAATGAAGAGAAAAGAGATACAGATCAAGGCGTCGGAGCTGACGTATTTCAGTGAGAGTCAGAAAGAACAGTCTGCATATTCAGTGAAAATCTGAGGTTGCAGATGGCTAACAGTTGAATTTTTTTAATGAAGACCAATTGGACAAAGGCTTTTAGTTTAAAATAAGCACAATGCAAAAAAAAAAGCCCCATGTGTCCACAGCAATATGTCTATATGGACAGAAATGCTTGAGATTTTCCAGAGATTTTCCATGCGGCATTTTACTGTACCAGCAAAAGTAGATGACATTTTAAAACATCTTATCTACATGCTAATGAAAATGTCTGCAACAAATCATAACTGGACGTGCAATGTAAAAAAAAATTTAATTCGCAGTGGATTTCCATCCATTTGCAGTAATTTACTCTTTGCAATACAGAGGGTGAAATCCATAGCAAATCTCTAGCCACATCTGTGGCATAACGTAATACATTTAAAATGGATTCATTGCAGATTTTCCCACGGATCTGTGGCGGATTTTCCGCAACAAAATACATCACTTGTGGCGGTACAGCTAAGGTGTTTTTTTATCTAAAACAAAATACATAGAAAAATCACACCATTTGCACATAATTTTTTAAAAGTCACAGCCCTTTGAAGTGGTTTCACATGACACAGTCTCTGCTATTAGGGGAAGATTTGTCATAGACCAGTGTTAAATTAGGCATTCACATTATCACAAACAAGTAGAAACAGAGTTTTTTAATATGGTACCATAAATGGCAGGTGATTGCTGTATTACACAGCAGACGCATGCTAGCAATGTCTGTGACTGGAGGTAAACCCCTCAGATGCCATGGTCAACCATGACCACAACCTCTGAAGGGTCATTTACTGGGAGTGGGCCCCTATGATGAGATTATGGGAGCCATTTTGCTGCTTTGGCAGCCGGTAGACTTCTGAAGGCTCCCAGGCCTGCCATAGCAAAGTTCATATTATGCCATTCTTGTTTCACAGATCAATAGGAACACATCAATTGTACCATTGCAGTCTATGGCATAAGTAATCTAGTGATCACATGTTCAAGTCTTCTATGGGGACTAAAAATAAATATGAAATTCATGGTGTGTCTTTTATATGCTGCACTAAGTTTTCAGCAAATGGAGTTGGGGTTGGGGCTTTGGTCTGAATGAATAGTGTCCTGAATGCTGAGAAATACAGGCATATACTTATTCATCACGTCAGGGATGTGTCTCATTGGCTCCAAATTTATTCTGCAGCAGGACAACAACCCTAAACATACAGCCAATGTCATTATGAACTCTCTTCAGTGTAAAGAAGAACAAGGAGTTCTAGAAATGATGGCATGACCCCCGCTTATAGAGCCCTGGTCTCACCATGAAGATTACACGAAGGGAAAAAAAAGGATTTGAACAAGCCTACATCCACCGAAAATCTGTGATTACTTCTGCAAGATATTTTGAAGAATCTCCCTGTTGGGTTCCTTTAAAAACTTTGTGCAAGTGTCCCTAGAATATCTGATGCTGTTTTAAAGGCATAGGGTTGTTGTTATACCAAATATTGATTTGATTCATATTTCTCTTTTGTTCATTCACCCTGTAATTTGTTAACTCATAAAAATAAACTATTAACACTTTTGATAAAATTCTCACTTTGCTGAATTTTCCGCACCTGACTAAAAATGTGCACAGTACATATGTGTATATCTATTTTTGTTCTATGTTTAAAGTAGAACATTTTCTAGAAGTATTTGCTTGCTTCCCTATCAGGTGACCCAGGATTCATAAACTCTCAGAACAGAAAGTTAGTTTGCATAACATTCCATTTTAAGAAATTATCTCTGCCCAATACCAAACAACAGACTATCATTAAAGACCAGAAAGAAGACCTATTCTTGGAACCTACGTAGCTCAGGGGTGGTTGTTCAGTTCATCATCTCCTAGGAGATTAAGGATGGAATTATTCACATCCACTTAAACGTGCTAAGCATTGTGCACCAGAAAGGTCATAATACATCAAAACATATATCTTCTCATATGTTCTCCTAACTCAAACCTCAATTCATTTTCTCAAGACTATGTTTTGATCATACTTAAAATATAGAACATTAATAATCCTTCTGATTATTGCTAGTAACACATGGTAAGATATATTACCTACAATATCTGTAGTTGCGACTATAAGGAAAGTCATATAAAGTCTTCAGTCTTTATATTGTAACTTCCTTGTTCCTTAAAGAGGCTCTGTCACCACTTTGCAACCTATGTATTTATATACATAGGCATGTAGGTGTTGTAATCCTCTCCCCAGACATACCTTCAAATTGCAGAGCCAAGCAGTGATTCTTCCAGAAAAAGAACTTTTATAAATATGTAAATGAGGCTTCGGAGCCCCGGGAGGCGTGCTCTTTCAGTCTGAGCACTGCTTCATCAACGCCCTCCCGGCTCCAAAACCCACCCTGCAGCCTTTATCCCCGCCTCTCCTGTCTCTGATGGACAGTGCTAGACCCTTTGGTCTAGCGCTGAAATCTCGCGCCGGCGCATGCGCTGTACGCTTGCAGTGCCGAACACTGCAAGCGCGTTCAATGTATTGCGTACGCGTTCAATGTATTGCGTACGCGTTCAATGTATTGCGTACGCTCCGCTCAGCTGAGCTTCCAAACACCCCGTCACTTCCAGGTTCAGAGAAGTGGTGGCGCGTATGCAATACATTGAACGCGCCTGCAGTGTTAGGCACTGCAAGCGTACAGCGCATGCGCCGGCGCGAGATTTCAGTGCTAGACCAAAGGGTCTAGCGCTGTCCATCAGAGACAGGAGGGTGGGGTGGGGATAAAGGCTGCAGGGCAGGTTTTAGAGCCGGGAGGGCGTTGATGACGCAGCGCTCAGACTGAAAGAGCACGCCTCCCGGTGCTCCGAAGCCTCATTTACATATTTATAAAAGTTCTTTTTCTGGAAGAATCGCTGCTTGGCTATGCAATTTGAAGGTATGTCTGGGGAGAGGATTACAACACCTACATGCCTATGTATATAAATACATAGGTTGCAAAGTGGTGACAGAGCCTCTTTAAAAGTAAACTCAATTGAAAATGTACAAAATAACATACTGCTAATCTTTCCTTGATGTACTGTTCATACATGAAAATAATTATCATACTAGATCATATAAGATTTCCTATTCCTAAAAATGAAAGACATTGCCTGACGCATTTCTCAGAATCAAATGCTTTGTTCTGACACATATATATAACTATAACTGCTATCACTGTTGGAGAATTCTTTCAGTTATAAGGGTTCCCTGATAATTACCGGATCATGGCGTGGCCTTCTGCTGCATGTCAGCGAGTGCTCAATTTTTTCACAGCACCATTACCTGGGAAATGAAGTATTTCACAATTTCCATTGAAGTCAAGAAGAAAGAAGATGGTACTAAACTATGGCGCCACATCATTCATGCCATTGATATTATAGCCAGCTATTCTTCATTCCACTCTATGAGAAAGAAGACTGTGGTACACAGTGACATGATCACTAGTGCTGAGCGAGCATGCTCGTCCGAGCCCTATATTCGCTCAAGCATCGGTATGCTCAGCACATCACAGTGTTCGGCCGAACACCGCGTGTGCTCGAGTACGATGCTAGAGGCTCCTCCCCGGCCAAGTTCCTGGTACTGCAGTTCCTCCATTTCCATATCGTGGACTCTGAATTTTTCAGAGAACTGATGGCTTGTGCCCACCCAAGGTGGAGAGTCCCAAGCCGTCACTACTTCTGTAAAAAAAGCTATACTAGCCCTGTACACATATGTTGAGCCATCTGGTACAGTTCATGCCAGCACTGACATGTGGATGTCACGCTCTAGTGTGGAGGGTATAGCCACACCAAGCGTAAGAGGGAAGGGAAAAGGACCAAACAAGGGAAACGGTCACCTCCTGCAGGAAACCCTGAAACTAGGCCCTGACTGACTACCAGTATGAACAGGCCTTAGTGGTAGGAGAGTTCATACTCAGGAACCTAATAACACCTGACCCTAGAGAACCCTGCCACTAGTGACAGGGGAAGAAGTCAACCCGTTCCTCCAAAAGGATGGACAAACAGGAGACACCAGAAGGCAAAACCACAACAGGGAAAAGTAGGATAAACACAAAAGGAAAAATGACACTTATCTTAATGCAGATATTGCAGCAACTGGATCTCAGCTGAGAATCACACCACACACAACAATGTCAGCAGAAAGTATAAACCGCAAGGGATACTGGGAGAGGAAGGGATAAATAGGGGAAAGACAATCACCATACCCGCAACAGCTGAGGGGAAGAGGTGTGGTAAACAGCAACCAAACCAAGAGGAAAACATGTAAAATTATGTCACTTTTGAAAGTCTAGCCTATCGCCTGCAACCTGATGCAGGCACATTCGTGACAGTCGACCTGTAACTATGGTCAAGGAAAATATATTACGTTCACAGCCCACTGGGTAAATGTGGTTCTGGCTCAGGCACACCAGCTACTTTGCCAGGTGATGGCAATAGCGCCTCCGCTTTGTAATCGTGACAGGGGCGTACATAAAAATCATGGGGCCCCATAGCGAAACTCAGAACTGGCCTCCCAAATAAAAAGTACAATTTTTGTATTAACCTAAGGGCTCATGCACACAAACGTCTTTTTTGACCACATCTGATCTGCATTTTTTGCAGGTCAGATGCGGACCTGTTCACTTCAATGGGGCTGCAAACGATGCATCCATATGTCTGTTCCATAGCCCTACAAAAATATAGAACATGTCCTATAATTGTCCGCATTACGGACAAGGATAGGACTGTTCTATTATGGGAAAAATGCGGAACACACACAGCTGGTGTCCATCTTTTGCAGACCACAAAAATGGCTATGGCTCTGTGCATGAGCTCTAATACGAACAGTATGGGTATGTTTTATGTGCATTGCGTTTGTTATGCTCACATGAAGCATCTAAAGGGTTAAGCATCAACAATGTATCAGCTGTATGTTATAGCTGACACAAAAAGCTGATGGCACAGGCTCAACTCCTAGGCTATTAGGAATCGAGCAATGAAGGGCAGTGAAGGGCAGGGACATATATGTCTATAGGGGGTTGGAAGTTTATGGGGAGCTGCTGTGTGGTAAGTAAGCAGTGAACAGTGCAGTATATATATATATACTAGCAGAAAGACCCGGCTTCGCCTGGGTATATTTCATCTATTTCATTTAATGTTTCTGTGTGTCCTTGCAGAGAGAAAGTCAATGTAGCTGACAGGAGGTGATTTTTACCTTCATTTTTTCAATCCCTATTGGCTGTGGAGTGGGAGGGGGTGTGGTTTAATGGGACACGGGGGGGGGGGGGTTAAGTCCTTCATTTCAGGGTGGCCTGAATTATAGGTTAATGCCATGGTAATTTGAAGAAACACAATGGGTAGCAGTGGAAGAAAACATTGCTTTGCGCGGGTATATTTAATCTATTTCATTTAATGTTTCTGTGTGTCGTTGCAGAGAGAAAGTCATCCTCCCTCCCATCCCTGCAGCTCACAGATGTTGATTTTTACCTCCAATTGTTCAATCTCCATTGGCTGCGGAGTGGGAGGGGTCATGGCCTGACTGAGTCGGGGGCGTGACATTGAAAGACCTAGGGCAGGGTTTTAAGTCCTTCTTTTGATGGTGGCCAGAATTACAGGTCGATGCCATGGTAATTTATGAGGACACGCCATGGGTAACAGTGGAAGAAAACATTGCTTTGCACGGGTATATTTAATCTATTTCATTTAATGTTTCTGTATGTTGTTGCAGAAAGAAATCCAACCTCCCTCCCGCCCCTGCAACTGACAGAAGTTGATTTTTACCTTCATTTTTTCAATCCCCGTTGGCTGCGGAGTGGGAGGGGGCGTGGCCTGACAGTCGGAGCGTGGTTTCGCGAGATCTGGGGCGGGGGTCAGAGTGGCATGAATTACAGGTCGATGACATGGTAATTTATGGGGACCCGCAATGGGTAGCAGTGGAAAAAAACATCTTTTATTAGTACTGAATGGTCGTAGTCTAAAATTAGTCAATTTCATCTACGATTTTTGTGTGTCATTGCAGAGAGAAATTCACCCTCCCACCCCTGCAGCTGATTTTTTTCAATCCCCGTTGCCTACGGAGTGGGAGGGGGCATGGCCTGGCAGAGTTGGGGGTGTGGATTATCAAGATGCTTCGAACGGTTGTAGTCTGAAATTAGTCTATTTCATCTAAAATTTTGTGTGTCATTGCAGAGAGAAATTCACCCTCTCACCCCTGCAGCTGACAGAAGTTTATTTTTCCCTTCATTTTTTCAATCCCTGTTGGCTGCGGAGTAGGAGGGGGCGTGACCTGACACAGTTGGGGACGTGGCTTAACAAAGCGCTTCGCATAGGTGATTTAATCTATTTCATTTAATGTTTCTGTATGTCATTGCAGAATGGCTGCAGAGTAAGAGGGGGCGTGGTCTGACAGAGTTGGGGGCGTGACTTAGCAAGACGATTCGAACAGTTGTAGTCTATAATTAGTCTATTTTATCTAAAATTTTTGTGTGTCATTGCAGAGAGAAATTCACCCTCCCACCCCTGCAGCAAACAGAAGTTTATTTTTACCTTTATTTTTTCAATCCCCATTGGCTGCGGAGTGGGAGGGGGCGTAACCTGACAGAGTCGGGGGCGTGGATTAGCAAGACGCTTCACATGGGTGTATTTAATCTATTTCATTTAATGTTTCTGTGTGTCGTTGCAGAAAGAAAGTCAACCTCCCACCCATCCCTGCAGCTGACAGAAGTTGATTTTTACCTTTATTTTTTCAATCCCTGTTGGCTGCGGAGTGGGAGGGGCGTGGCCTTACAGAGTCGGGGCGTGGCTTAGCAAAGCGCTTCGCATAGGTGCATTTAATCTATTTCATTTAATGTTTCTGTGTGTCGTTGCAGAATGGCTGCGGAGTGAGAGGGGGCGTGGCCTGACAGAGACGGGGCGTGGCTTAGCAAAAGGCTTCGAACGGTTGTAGTCTATAATTAGTCTATTTCATCTAAAATTTTTGTGTGTCGTTGCAGAGAGAAATTCACCCTCCCACCCCTGCAGCAAACAGAAGTTTATTTTTACCTTCATTTTTTCAATTCCCGTTGGCTGCGGAGTGGGAGGGGGCGTGACCTGACAGAGTCGGGGGCGTGGATTAGCAAGACGCTTCGCATGAGTGGATTTAATCTATTTTATTTAATGCTTGTGTGTGTTGTTGCAGAAAGAAAGTCAACCTCCCACCCATCCCTGCAGCTGACAGAAGTTGATTTTTACCTTTATTTTTTCAATCTCTGTTGGCTGCGGAGTGAAAGGGGGTGTGGCCTGACAGAGTTGGGGGTGTGGCTTAGTGAGACCTGGGGCGGGGGTTTTAAGTACTTCTTTTAGGGTGGCCTGAATTAAAGGTCAATACCATGCTTATTTATGAGCCCACGCAATAGGCAGCAGTGGAGGAAAACATCTTTTATTACTACTGAACTGTAGTAATAGAAAAAAACATAAGTTATATTTATGGTAACCGGAATACCTTTAACAGTGTCAGTGAATAGAAATGGATGAGATCCTCAGCTGCTGATAATTACCTGGTTGTTATGGAAACCTGCCCTCCCTGTGTGGCTTTGCAGAGAATGGCAGTTGGAGTTTAAAACCAAAGCTCCCAGTTGTAATGTTGGCTAATGGAGATCATATTTTTGGAATATCTCGGGAACGGTACGTCCTAGAGAGATGAGACCTGGTCTAAAACCTTCCCGGACACCTGATGTACCTGTGTGCCGAATTTGGTGAAAATCGGTCCAGTAGTTTGGTCGCGCATAGAGAACAGACAGACAGACAGACAGACAGAAATTCATTTTTATATTATTAAGAGAAGAGATATATATATATACTAGCAGAAGGACCCGGCTTCGCCTGGGTATATTTCATCTATTTCATTGAATGTTTCTGTGTGTCGTTGCAGAGAGAAAGTCATCCTCCCTCCCATCCCTGCAGCTCACAGATGTTGATTTTTACCTCCAATTGTTCAATCTCCATTGGCTGCGGAGTGGAAGGGGTCATGGCCTGACTGAGTCGGGGGCGTGACGTTGCAAGACCTGGGGCGGGGTTTTAAGTCCTTCTTTTGATGGTGGCCAGAATTACAGGTCGATGCCATGGTAATTTATGAGGACACGCCATGGGTAACAGTGGAAGAAACCATTGCTTTGCACGGGTATATTTAATCTATTTCATTTAATTTTTCTGTATGTTGTTGCAGAAAGAAATCCAACTTCCCTCCCACCCCTGCAGCTGACAGAAGTTGATTTTTACCTTCATTTTTTCAATCCCCGTTGGCTGCGGAGTGGGAGGGGGCGTGGCCTGACAGAGTCGGAGCGTGGTTTCGCGAGATCTGGGGCGGGGGTCAGAGTGGCATGAATTATAGGTCGATGACATGGTAATTTATGGGGACCCGCAATGGGTAGCAGTGGAAAAAAAACATCTTTTATTAGTACTGAATGGTCATAGTCTAAAATTAGTCAATTTCATCTACGATTTTTGTGTGTCGTTGCAGAGAGAAATTCACCCTCCCACCCCTGCAGCTGATTTTTTTCAATCCCCGTTGCCTGCGGAGTGGGAGGGGGCGTGGCCTGGCAGAGTTGGGGGTGTGGATTATCAAGATGCTTCGAACGGTTGTAGTCTGAAATTAGTCTATTTCATCTAAAATTTTGTGTGTCATTGCAGAGAGAAATTCACCCTCCCACCCCTGCAGCTGACAGAAGTTTATTTTTCCCTTCATTCTTTCAATCCCTGTTGGCTGCGGAGTGGGAGGGGGCTTAGCAAAGCGCTTCGTATAGGTGATTTAATCTATTTCATTTAATTTTTCTGTGTGTCGTTGCAGAATGGCTGCGGAGTGAGAGGGGGCGTGGTCTGACAGAGTTGGGGGCGTGACTTAGCAAGAGGCTTCGAACGGTTGTAGTCTATAATCAGTCTATTTCATCTAAAATTTTTGTGTGTCGTTGCAGAGAGAAATTCACCCTCCCACCCCTGCAGCAAACAGAAGTTTATTTTTACCTTTTTTTTCTTTTTTTTCTCTTTTTTCTAAACTTACTACTGCAGCCGAGGTTGGATACCTCTCCTGGGCTCTCCCTCCTCTTGTTCCGGCTGTTAAATAGTGACTCCGGCGAGGCTCCCTCTAGCGGCGGTCCAGTGGGCCTAATGCGGATGTGGATTGAGGAGGCCGGAGAGACGCTGAGACGCGCTTCCCTCCGGCCGCAGGCAGAGTGACGTCAGACGCTTGGGGGCAGAGTTTGCGTCATGGCGTCACAACGGCGCATGCGCAGGACCTTTAAAAATGGCGGCGCCCACCGGAACATGGCACTTGGCGTTCCTGCTTCCCTCTGCTGTGTTGGTGGTCGGACATCTGCTGCTATGAGTGCCCCCTCCACTCAGGGGCCTGGATTGGAGCCCCCCAAGACTCAGGGTCCCGTGAGTAGCCTTTTAAGGCACCTCATATGTTGTAATTGTACCTGGTGTGGTGACCCTTCTCTCCCTTGGAATTTTCAGGGAGAAAAGGAGTCCACTTCCTCCACTAAAACTAAAGTGAGGAAGTGTGCGGTATGTGGCAAACGCCTTCCCTCATCCTCATCCTTCCTCTGTAAGGAATGCACGGAGTCGGTGGTGAAAGCTGAGTCCACCAGCCTCCTGGACGACATTAAATGTATGGTGAGGGATGAGGTCCGTTCTGCCCTTGCTGCCCGGGATGCATCCCCCCCTCCGAGACCCCTTCCCCATAAGTCCGTTTCCACCAGAGACCTCATTTCAGGGGGCAGTGATTCCGATTCCGCAAATTTAGATCTATCGGATCCTGACGTCCCAGGGTATAGTCAGGATTCGGAAGAGGATAATGAATACAAAAGGTTCCTCTTTAATCCTGAGGACATAGAAGAGCTAATTAACGCCATTAGAGCCACCATTAGAATGGAGATCCCTAGAAGACCAAGGTCTGTCCAGGAGGAAATTTTTGCAGGCCTGGGGGCAAAAATCTGTCTTTCCAGTCCCAGAAAATATTCAGAAGTTAATCAAATCTGAATGGGAGAAGCCGGAAAAGGGATCGTTTATTCCTCGTGGCATCAAAAGACGCTACCCCTTTGATGAAAAGGACTGCACTGATTGGGAGACAGTTCCGAAGGTGGGCGCTCCAGTGGCCAAAGTGGCCAAACGTACAGCTCTTCCCTTTGAGGACGCAGCTCAATTAAAAGACCCCATGGACAGGAAGGCGGAAAGCCTTCTTAAAAAAACGTGGGAGGCTACAGCGGCCCTTTTAAAACCTGGGGTGGCCGCTACTTTTGTAACCCGCACACTTAAAGTGTGGTTGGATCAGCTTGAGATCCATTTAACTAACAAGACCCCAAGGGATCAAATATTAGAGAGTCTGCCTCTATTAAAGATGGCTACTAGCTTCCTGGCCGATTCTTCAGCTGAGTCCGTAAAGCTGGCAGCCCGCACCACGGTCCTATCAAACTCCATTAGAAGAGTCCTCTGGTTAAAGGCCTGGGCGGGGGATATTACTTTAAAAAACAAATTAATTTCCCTCCCCTTTCATGGGCAATATGTGTTTGGGTCTGATCTAGATAGGATTCTTGAGAATGCTACTGATCGCAAGAAGGGGTTCCCCGAAGAGAGGTCCAGTGATAAAAGGCAGTTTTTTTGGGGTAAACAGCAGCCCCAAGAATCTAGGTAAGATAAAGGGAGGTCAGGGAGGTGGTCCCATGGGAGAGGGGGTAAGGGAAGAGGTTTCCTTTTTAATCCTAACAGGGGGACCTCTTCCGCTGCCTCCTCCTCAAAGCAATGACGCCATACCCGTCGGGGGAAGACTCACTTCTTTTATCATGGTCTGGGAACAGGTCATCAAAGACCATTTATCCAGGGGGTGATAAGAGATGGCTACTCTATAGAGTTTCTCTCCCCTCCTCCTCAAAGATTTACCCTGACCCAACTCCCACCAAATCAGACACCCTTTCTATCCAAGGGTATAGAAGAGTTGTTGCACCTTGGGGCTATAGAAAATGTTCCAGTTATAGAGCTCGGGAAAGGTCATTACTCCCCGTTATTCCTAGTGCCAAAACCCAACTGCAAATTCCGTTTGATAATAAACCTGAAACCACTAAACAAATATGTAGTTTACCGCAGATTCAAAATGGAAAGCATCAGATCGGCGGTAAAACTGATAGACAGGGGCACAATGATGGCGACTGTGGACTTCAAAGACGCCTACTTCCACATTCCCATTCATCCATCATCCCGGAAATTCCTCAGGTTTGCCATACTTCAGGAGGGGAGAATCTGTCACTTTCAATTCAACTGCCTCCCGTTCGGGATATCTTCTGCCCCAAGGATATTCTCCAAGGTAATGGCAGAGGTGGTGGCATCCCTTAGTCAAGAGGGCATTCCAATAGTCCCATACCTGGACGATCTGCTGATCCTGGGGAAAGACTCGGTCGGTCTTCATTCTCATCTACATTCCGTTCTAGAGCGTCTTTAATCTTTAGGTTGGATCGTCAATTGGGAGAAATCCAATCTGCTCCCGGACAACCGAAGAACCTTTCTGGGAATCATCCTAGACTCCAACCTTTAGAAGTCTTTCCTTCCTCCAGCAAAAATTCAAAACCTAAAGATCCAGGTTCAATAGCTGCAAAAAAAAAACAGTCCCCTCAATCAGAGACACCATGAAAATCCTGGGGTTCTTCTCCTCCTCCATTCCCGGGGTAGCATGGGCTCAACATCATATGAGACCTCTTCAGAATTTGGTGCTCCGAGTGTGGAACAAATCCCAGTCCACTCTAGACCACAGGATCTGTCTCACCAAGGAAGTCAGAGGATCTCTGCGATGGTGGCTCAAAGATCAAAATCTGCAAACCGGGACTCATTGGAATCAGGAGGGCATCTTCTCTCTAACAACGGACGCCAGCTCTTGGGGCTGGGGTGCCCATACAGTCACGAGGTCCTTCCAAGGGTCCTGGTCCCTAGCCCAAAAAACGAATATCGTCAAACTGCAGAGAGCTCTGGGCCATCTGGAAAGGCCTTCACAAGAGGCCGTCATGTACTAGTCCACTCGGACAACTCTACGGCAGTAGCGTACATTCAGCATCAGGGAGGGACAAGGCACCGTCACCTTCAGAGCCTGGCAAATCAAATCTTCACCTGGGCAGAAAAAAATGTCATATCACTGTCTGCAGTTCACCTGAAGGGGATTTCCTAAGCCGTCATGTAATAGATCCCGGAGAATGGTCCCTATCCAGTCTGCCTTCCGGCTGATTCAGCTTCGTTGGGGGAACCCAGCTCTCGACCTGTTCGCAAGCAAGAAAAATCACAAAGTCCTCCACTTTTTCTCTCTGAACCCAAGAGACCCTTGTGTGGCAGTGGATGCCTTTACGCAAAGCTGGACTTCCGACCTTGTCTATGCGTTTCCCCCAATCCCATTAATACCGAGAGTACTTCAGAAATTCCGGTCAGAAATGTGCACCCTAATTATTGTAGTCCCCTTTTGGCAAAGAGGGGTTGGTTTGGCCTCCTGAAATCCCTGAGCCAAGAGGATCCGATCTTACTTCCCCTGTCAGCAGACCTACTGTCTCAGGGTCCAATCTTCCACAACAACCCCTGGCTTCTGAAGCTATCCGCCTGAATTCTGAAGAATCCATCCTCTTGGGATTAGGCTTATCCCTTAGGGTCGTGACTACCTTATTACTAAGTAGGAAGTCTAACACCTCAAAGGCTTACCTCAAAGTCTGGAAAAAGTTTGCTTCTTGGGCAGGGGACAGATTCAATCAGGTCACTCCAAATATTCCCCTTATCCTTGAGTTTCTCCAAGATGGGCTAGATTTGGGTCTATCCCCGAATACTTTGAAGGTGCAGGTCTCGGCCCTAGGTGCCCTACATAATACGAGCCTATATGAAGTATCATGGGTAGCTAGATTTTTAAAAGCAGCAGATAGGTTACGTCCGAGAGTTAAAAACATGGTGGCCCCTTGGAACCTTAACACGGTTCTCCAGGGTTTATCTTCTTCCCCTTTTGAACCGCTAGACTCTTTGTCTTTGAAATTGCTAACCATAAAAACAATCTTTTTGGTTGCAATTTTCTCAGCTAGGAGGGTTTGTGAACTGCAGGCCCTAACCATTCGTGAACCCTTTTTGACGGTGTTGGGGGATAAATTAGTATTTAAGTTAAATCCCTCCTTTTTACCAAAAGTAGTGTCTACTTTCCATAGGTCACAAGATATAGTGATCCCTTCTTTTTGTGCCAATCCTAAAAATGAACAGGAGGCTAGATTCCATAATTTAGACGTAAGGATTGGAGATCAGATGAAAATTTATTTGTTCAGTTTTTTGGCCCAAATAAAGGGAAAAAGGCAGCTAAAAGTTCTATATCTCGCTTGATTAGAAGCGCGATTACAGAAGCATATAAGGCCTCAGGTAAAGAGCCACCACCCTCTCTTAAGGCCCATTCTGTCAGGGCGGTCTCCGCCTCATGGGCTGAGAGAGCCTCTGCCTCCCTGGAACAGATTTGTAGGGCAGCTACTTGGAAAAGGGCCCACACTTTTACCAAGCATTATAGGCTTGATGTTTTTGCAAATGAGGACATGGCATATGGTCGCAAGGTCCTCTGGGCAGTGGTAAGTTTTCACTTTGTTAGTTCTCAGGTTGTGCTGTCATGGAGACGACTGGGGAAATGAGTATTACACTCACCGGTAATCCGGTTTCCTGGAAGTCTCCATGACAGCACAAGCCTCCCACCCTATTCTTTTATTATTTTTTTTTTGTTAATTACTTATCTATCCCTCCGGGTTCCTGTTATAATACACTGGTGCTGGGGAGGAAGGGGTGGGGTTTTAACCCTCTCTGTATTTTCCTTTCCTATCAGAGGAAGGCGATCTCAGGTTGTGCTGTCATGGAGACTTCCAGGAAACCGGATTACCGGTGAGTGTAATATATATATATATATATATATATATATATATATATATATATATATATATATATACACACACACACACACACACACACATATATACACCAACACAACCACTAAGACTTGTCCCCCTGCTACTCATACATCACAATCACACATCTAGCCCCAACCAGCAGCCTCAACCTAGCCCCCTCCCTTGCACATTGCAGCACAGCAAGTGCTGATTGCTATGTCTGGTTGTGGGATGTGGGATGTGGGAGTGGAACCCACAAGGTCCTGACAGCTATGGACACTACCTTCCTGGCTGGGCTCTCCAGGTCACAGTGGTCCGAAGGTCAGAGCAGTGAAGTGCGCCAACCTTGCCAGGCCAGCACTCTTTCACACTGCTCTGCTGCTCCTAAAACTATAATGATGGATGGATACATCATACAGACGAAGCAGCAGAGTGAATCAGACTTAGGCTTCATTCACAAGTCCTTATGTCATTGTGGATCCGCAAATTGCGGATCCACAAAACACGGACACTGGCCATGTGCGTTCCACATTTTGCGGACCGCACATGGCCAGCTCTATAACAGAAATGCCTTTTCTTGTCCGTGGATGCGGACAAGAATAGGACATGTTCTATTTTTTTGCGGGGCCGCGGACTGGAAGTGCAGATGAGGACAGCACACTGTGTGCCGTCCGCATCTTTTGCGGCCCCATTGAAAAAAAATTGCGGAACGGATGCGGACACATTATCAGGACGTGTGAATGGAGCTTAAGGCCTCATGCACATGGCCGTTGCCCGACTACGGCCGTTCTGCGGCCCGCATGCGACGGGTTCGCAATACACAGGCACTGGCCGTGTGCACCCCACATCAAAGACGCAGACCCATTCACATGAATGGGTCTGCAATCCAGGAGATGCAGTGCAGTGCTGAAGCATGGATCGGAAGCCCACGGAAGTACTATGGAGTGCTTCTGTGGTGTTTCTGTCCATGCCTCTGCACCACAAAAAAATAAAACATGTTCTATTTTTTTGCGTTGCGGACAGTCAGATGCGGATCGTGGACCCTATTGAAGTGAATGAGTCCGTGATTCGCATGCAGCAGACCCATGGCCGGTGCCCATGCATTGCGGACTGCAATTTGCAGTCCACAGCATGGGCACGACCGGCACATATTTGTGTGCATGAGGCCTAAAGGTTTTGGCGAGCGGCAACAGGAGAAAGGAGGATGGGAGGGGTGTACTCAGGTCAGAAAGGGGGGGAAAGCATTCAGCCTGGCCAGGCCCCTCCAACTCACGAGCCCCATGGCAACTGCATGTTCTGCCTCTATGGGCAGTACACCAGTGAATCATGGTGTTTCTGCATCAATGTCCTCCTCTGCCTCCTAGTTGTCTTCTTGCCAACTGGAGATAGAACCATGGTCACCGATAACAGGAAGAGCATTCTGTCTGTGCTGTGTCAGGAAGGGCTGATCCAAGTGCCCTGCATGGCACACGTTCCTGAAGTCTTCCACCCAACTGCAAGACATCTTGAAAGTGTCAAGGAAATTGTGCAAGCACTTCAGCCACTTTAAACATGCAAAACACGCCCTCCTTGATCTGTAAAGGCAGAATGGTGTTCCCCTACATCGCATCAAATGTAATATTTCCACATGATAGAACCCCCCCATCCACATATTCGACACAGAGGAAACCTGTGACAGATTCCTCGATGATGCAGGCAGACAGGACTGCTCCCTGGTGTAACTTCAATGCTAGACAGTGGCAGCTCATCGTGACACCTGCCGTTTGCTCAGGCCCTTTGAGGAGGCCACTTTATTTTTCAGTCACCAGGACTATGGGATAAATCATGTCAATCCACTCCTTCAAATCCTGGAGGGGATGCTGATAATTCTGACTGGTGAGGGGAAGGAAGACATGTCACCTACATCTCATGGCCACCTGAGCCCTGTGGAGACTGAACTGGCAGAGGAGGAGGATGAGGACAAGAACATAAATGTCCAAGAAGTCAGTATAAAACAAGGGGATTTATCTGCCCATGTGACAGGAGAGGAGCAGGAGGAGCTAGAGGGCGACAGCAAAGACGATGCAGATGACCCCGACAGACCATGGCAGCCCCTCTGAGTCCCTTGCACAAATGGCCAGATGTATGCTGAGTTGATTGCGTAGTGACAGCCGCATTATAACCATTCGGCAGATGGACGACTACTGGTTCTCCTCAATGATAGACCCTCGCTACCGGTCCAAATGTTTTACACCTTCTGAGAGGAATGAAAAACTCAACTAGTATTGAAACATCTTTTGTAGTTGGTTGTTCCCTTCCTACTTGTGCCATTGCCCATATTCATTAAGGTCTAACTAGGGCTACCCTATGAGCTCATGCTCCACTGCGATGACTGATGGAGGGGGTAGCAGGAGCAGCTCCATCAGCAGCAACTTAAGTCTTGACTAGCTGATTAGCACTTTTCTTGAGCCACCTTCCGAAACCACCCAGCAGCAGCACATGGAACAGAACAGCAGGTGATGGCATACTTGGACTGCACCCTGTCACCCCACATCCAAGATCCTCTGGACTACTGGGCAGCCAAACTTACCCTGGGCAAGCTTTCCTGCCCAGGTAAATAGTGTGGGTTTCAGTGCTGTGGGTGGTAGTTACCCCAAAGTGAACTCGCCTTTCAACACAAAATAATGAGAGACAAACCTTTATAAAGATGAGTCAGGCGTGGATCAACCAGGATTTCCAGACACCAGTGCCTGATGCAACAGACTAGATCAATCTAGCAGTAATGATCTGACTGTAGTGTGCTACCACACTGAAACATTCTAACAAATGGTCCTTTATTTCTGCCCAGTCTGATGCTGCCAAACGCCTGCTTTCTCTACTGCAATCTGCACCTACTGTGATCTGTCACGATCTTGTGCTGTTACTGCAACTGCTGTTGCCCCAAGCCCCGCTATGTTCCAGGGCCACTATTGTGACTCTAAATGCTGTTGCCACCCTCACCAGTCTGTTACTGGGCCACTATTGTGACTCTTCATGCTGTTGCCACCCTCACCAGTCTGCTACAGGGCCACTATTCTGGCTCTTCACGCTGTTGTCACCCTCACCAGTCTGTTACAGGGCCACTATTGTGACTCTTTATGCTTTGGCCACACTCACCACTCTGTTATGGGGCCACTAGTGTCCCTGTTTGGCCATGCAAATATTTCCATCATATTTTCCCTCAGTTTTGAATCCACTTCTGTTTTTCCTTACCCATACTAGTCAAATAGTGATGCAAAAAACTGACCAAATACTGACCGTGTGATGAAGGCCATTAAAGTCCTGCATGCTTTTCCATCTGAATAAAACCAATTTCAGAGGCAAATGACCAAACGCATGCAAACTAGCACATGGTCAGTATGATCATGATTTTGAAGCCAAAAACAGCAATGAATACAAAACACAGAACAGATGCACATATTTGCACCACATTTTAAATCTGTTTTGGACCCACTCCTGTTTTTGCCTTACAAATACTGATCAAATGCTGACCAAATACTGACCATGTGAAGGAGGATGCTCAAAATAAAGGATCCTCTTTTTTTGGCTGTTCTGATCGATCAGAAGAAGGATAAAATAAACAGTGACATCAACCTAACCTTACTGCTGACACCATCCACTACTTGAATTTTGGGCCGCTGCATCGTTCAGTCCACGGCAATAAATTAGACCTGCCGCTAAAATTGACCTGTAAGGCTGAGTTCACACTGCAGTTATTTGGTCAGCTATTTCAATCAGTTTTTGTCAGCCGAATTCAGGAGCAAAGCCTACTCTCGGAATAGGTATCATAAATTTACACCTGTTCTGTGGCTTTGACTCGCACATGCTTTTGGCTGACAATAGATTATGAGAATAACTGACCAAATAACTAAAGTGACTCTAATAGTGATGCATAGTCATTCTACAGCTAACAATAGGGATTCAAAACCATGGATTAACCCCTTAATGACCGGGCCATTTTGCACCTTCGTGACCAGGCTTATTTTTTAAAATCTGATATGTGTCACTCTATGTGGTAATAACTTTGGAACACTTTTACTTATCAAAGCCATTCTGAGATTGTTTTCTCGTGACACATTGTACTTCATGACAGTCATAAAATTGAGTCAATATGTCACCTTTATTTATGGAGAAATCCCAACTTTACCAAAAATTTTGAAAAATTCACAATTTTCAAAATTTTAATTTCTCTGCTTTTAAAATTGAAAGTGATACCTCATAAAATATTTGTTATTTAACATTCCCCATATGTCTACTTTATGTTTGCATCATTTTGTAAATGTCATTTTATTTTTTAGAAATTAATTTATTTGTCATTTATTAGAAGGCTTAGAATTTTAGAGGCAATTCTTAAAACTTTTAAGAAAATTTCCAAAACCCACTTTTTAAGGACCAGTTCAGGTCTGAAGTCACTTTGTGGGGCTTACATAGTAGAACCCCCCCATAAATGATCCAATTTTGGAAACTACACCCCTCAAGTTACTTAACACTGATTTTATAAACTTTGTTAACCCTTTAGGTATTCCACAAGAATTAAAGGAAAATTGAGATGAAATTTCTAAATTTCACTTTTTTGGCAGATTTTCCATTTTAGTCCATTTTTTCTTTAACACATATAAGGTTAACTGCCAAACAAAACTCAAATATTTATTACCCTGATTCTGCGGTTTACAGAAACACCCCACATGTGGTGGTAAACTGCTGTATGGGCGCATGGCAGGGCGCAGAAGGAAAGGAGCGCCGTATGGTTTTTGGAAGGCAGATTTTGCTGGACTGGTTTTTAGACACCATGTCCCATTTGAAGCCCCCCAGATGCACCCTATAGTACAAACAATCAAAAAGTGACCCCATTTTGTAAACTACAGGATACGGATCAGGCTTCATATACCATGGCAAGCCGGATGGTGTCCGGTTGCCATGGTAACCATCGGGATGCTGCCACAGCAGAGCAGCGCCCCGATGGGAGGGGGGAGGAAGCTCCATCCCTCTCTTCTGGCCACACCATCAGCGCCCGATTGGGGAGGGAGCTTCCTCCCTGTTAACCCCCTACGGACCGCGGCATGGAAGGGGGTTCAACGGCCGACATCGCTGTCAGCAGCGATGTCGGCTGTTACATTAGATTGTCAGCTGTATGTTACAGCTGACAATCTAATACCGCTCGGCCATCCTGAAAATAGGGGGGGGGGTGATTGAAGGGGTAGGTGATGTTTTTACTTACCAGGCTGTGGGTGGGTGGGTCGGAGAGTCCGCTCGGCCATCCTGAAAAATTAAAACATAGCAGCGCAGCCCCGATGTCCTCAAGGACATCGGAGCTGCGCTGCTGCACTCTGCGATTGGTCAGTCTCTGCAGACTGACCAATCACAGCGATCGTGGGCAGGGGAGGGCTTTGATTGGCCCCCCCGAGTGTTGCTGAAAGCCTAAGCTTTCAGAAACAGTCGGCCCTGCGATCCTGTCACCCTGCACTTTGGCAGGGTGACAGTTAGAAGCCATGACGTGCCTGCACGTCTCAGTGCCTTAAGGCAGGGCAGCCCATGATGTGCAGGCACGTCATGGTGTGGTAAGAGGTTAAACATGGATTAAAAGAACATTTTCTCCACTATTTCATTGCGCTGCCTCCATGTCTTTATTTTGTTCCACTAAAGAGTTATTGGACACAGCTCCTGCAGGGGTGCAGAGTTTTTTTGCTTTACTGAAGGCAGCTATATGCTTTTCATTTGTTTTAACATTTGTAAGGAATGTTGGTGGCCTGCACGATGATGTACATATATATGACCTCTCTGTTATTCTGACATACAGTAACTGTTTTGCTACAGGAAATGTTTAGCTATGTATGTTGGTGCAATAGACACTGATGTCCACCGAGATACATTCTCCCTGCAGTTTATCAGCAGGCCAGAGTAGACCTGATTTAAAATGCTTCGTGAAGAATTTATTCGTAATGAAGCAAATTTCTTGTTGAAATTTGGTGAAGCACTCGAATTGAATTTTGCTCATCTCTATTTATAAAATACGTTACTATGTTACCCAATCTATATACAGGAAAAAGTGGCTTTAGGTATTTGGTTTAAGAGGGATTGTCTTATAAAGAGAATTTTGGAGATTATTAGTCAGTGCCGGGGTTAGCAAACCATTGTTGATCAAATTTTATCCATTGAGAAAGCTACAGGAAATGAACTTTGTACCATGAAACCCATTGCCACCCTACAATCACACTGCAGGGAGCTGATGGGCTGAGAGAAGAAGCCCCTTTCCTCTGTCATACACCTACTTTTTATTAAATACAACAACATTAACCAACAATTTTAAGATTAAACATATGCAACATAAACATAAGAACCCCATAACCATCTCTCAAGATAAGCCCAATTATCCTTGTTGAGAGATACACCAGAATAAAAAAGATATGAAATCTCTTATATGTGGTTATAAACCCTTACCACATTTCATTTCCCACTGGGCCCACATCATAAAAAATATCCAATTGAGCTTTATCTTCATGACATGAAGATAAAGGGTGTTGGACCCCCACTGATCATATACTAATGACCTATCCAGAAAATAGGTCATCAGTAAAAAAAAAAAAAAATCTTGGAAAGCCTTTTTAACTCCTTAAATGCTACTAAGGAGTTTGACAATTGAGCACCCTTCCAGAACTGGAAGCTTGGCTCAAAGCAAAGGTGATTTCATAAAAATTATATTTTGTACAAAATATATTTGCCAAGAATCTCTAATTTACTAAACAAGCATAGCATTAGCTTCAGAATACCTCATATCACTATGGCATTTTGTGCTTTATCTGGTTGGCAGTGTGCAGTTGCATTGTATGTATTTTCCTTTCCTATGTGAGTTCATAAAAATGATGTCAGATGATAGGTTATCAGAATTAATGTCTTGGAAAACCCCTTTAATTGACTTGGATCACAAGTTTCTCACTCTGGTGGTTACAGGGGGAGTCCAGCTGTTATTTGCAGACAGGCTGCCCCTGTTCACTGCATGGTACAATACCATGACGTTCTGTACATTTACAGCATGGAGCCTTTAGACAAGGCAATGTTTTGACATACATGTGAATCAGGGTAATTTAAGGGTTTAAAGGGATTTCGAGGATTTGTTTAATCCCTATCCAACCAGCGGTACTGGTGAATAAATCTATACTTACCTTCTCCCTGATGCTCCGTTCCAGCTTTTTGGCTCACAGTCTCTCTTCACCGGTCTTCCAGTCTCCATTTGTCAACTTCAGCATGGAAGGGGTCATGTGCCCCACTACTGCAAAAAAATGTTCTCATTGGTGATGTGTTCCTAGGCGGCACATCACTGCTGGATCTTGTCCTGCTTTGGGAGGGCAGTCATTGGTACACATGACCTCATCCATGTTTAAAGTGATAGATTACTATAGATTTCATATGTACCATTGGGTGGGCGGAATTTAAAAAAAAATCCTGAACAAACTGTTCAAGGAAGTGTAGACAAAATTATATTACAGATTTAAATCAAATTATGATCATTTACTTACTGGTTTCTATCCTAGGTTACAGAAGATAAAACATTCACTTGGAAAAACACATTACCACACCTGCATGTTATGCCTTAGCTCTTTCATTTCCTTCTTCATGCACTCATTGCTCTCTGCCAGCATATGTAACTGGGCCTCTACTTTGCTGTGACTGACTTCTTGAGACTCCTGAAGTACTTGCACTGCCCCAGTCCAGTGGCTTAACTGCTTCCTCAGTAACCTGAATATTAGAAAATAAAGTGAAGAAATGTGACCTGGGAAAGCATTTTATTTTTGCAAGGATAAACAATATATGGGGTGATCTGAGGGGAAAAATGTCATTAACATTGTGCAACACCTCATGCAGCTAAGTCCAAAAGCATGAGATAGCATACTGTTCTGTCTATAATAAAAAGATCATTGTCTGATCTCATCTTGTGATTTGTAATTATTACAGTTCAGATTAGGATGTTAGCATTTCATCTGCTATTATTTTATCCTGTCCGGATATAATTTTCAGATAAGATCATTAATGTATCCCGTTGGAAGTCTACTGGATAGCACATTGACGCACAGGGATGTACACAGCTTCCATAGGCATAGGGCAACATAGCAAAACTTAGTATGGACTCTTCTGTCCCTCCAAGTTTTCCAATCATGTGTGTCAAATACTCTCAGGCACTGCAGAACGATAAAGCACAACAATCCAGATTTCTAATTAATGTACTTTTTTGTGTCTATGATTGGAATACACTTTTAAGGGTAGATTTCTTTGCAGGTAACGCTGGGCAGGGGGGAAATGTAAAAAAAAAACAAACAAAAAAACTCCTTTATGACAAAATCTATAACTGGGCCCCAGTCTACTCTGTGATATTGGGCACCCTTGTAAACTAAGACCAAAGTGTGACGTCTACTACTACACTACACTACTGAACATAAAAGACTAAACACACCCTAAGGAATTTCAATCTTGCTAGTTCCCACATTTGCAAATTTCCCATTTTGGAATTCTATACAACCCATTTAATATATATACACAGTACAGGCCAAAAGTTTGGAGTACAGTATAATAGGGCTATTATATCTGCCTGAAATATATATTTTTTTTTAGGGGGGGGGGGTCGAAAATTGCACAAGGTTGCCTGACCTAAGCACCACCTGCGCAGCGTGTGCATTATAACGTGTCTGTATCCTATATACCTGACATCCATTGCTATTTTTTCTGCCGTTAATCAAGGCGACATTACCTGTGTTGCGTCTGCATTATAACGTTACTGTTTCCTATATACCTAACATCAGTTGCTATTTTTTCTGCCGTTAATCAATGCGACATTACCTGTGTTGCATCTGTATTATAACTTTACTATATCCAATATACCTGACATCCGTTGCTATTTTTTCTGCCGTTAATCAAGGCGACATTACCTGTGTTGCGTCTGCATTATAACGTTACTGTATCCTATATACCTGACACAATGTGAATGAGGCCCTCCTTTATGTGATATACCGGTTGTATCAGAGTGCCTTTTCCTTGTAATTTTTGGCAGCACTTGCGCTTTACGTACAAGTAAATATATGTTTCCTAACAATATTTCCTCTAAAATCAATGTTATCTTCGGTTTTGGCAGGTATTCTTGTCATTCTTGTCATTCATGTCAGCAGCGACTTTGGAGTCCAAGATGCATCGAGACATCCTCCCAATGCTGTTCCCAAACCATTTCAGTGGTGTTTCCACCATTTTCTCAACTTTCCCTATGAACCAGACACCCTCCCCTCTTCAGAGCAGGGGGTACCTGGTTTAGTGCTAGGGTTCTCCCATTGACTGCCATTGTGCTCGGGTGCTCAGCCGAGCACTCGAGCACCACCTAGTGTTCGACCAGAGCACCCAAGCACCCGAGCATCACGGTGCTCGATCAACACTAATGTATACATTTGCTGGATAGGAAACAAGCACATTAGCTTATAGACGTGAAACCTATTCACATGTAGTCAATTACGGTGGATTTTTTTTCTGTGTGTAACAAAAAAATCTTACTGTTAGAAAAACACAAATGTAAATCTTAAATAAATAGGAAAAAAGAGAAAATTAACATGTGTACTCTACCGTCTTTCGCTCTGCAGGTCTTTTATTGATTTCTGTGTCTTCAACAGCTCAGATTTAATAAATTGTAGTGCCTTGAAAGGAGAAAAAAAAGATTTTTTTTTAAACAATATTAAAGTTCCAATTTCATATTATTTTATATCTGAAAGTGGATTGTAAGACAGTGACCGGAAAAGTGATTGGGGATCATTATATTTCCCCAAGATTTCTCTAATATGTCTATTATACTCCAGGAAGTATTTTCAAAAGTTTGGGCACTCCAGATCAAAATTACCGTCACTGTGAACAGTTATTTAGGCTGAAGAAGAAATGATCTCCAAAAGGCACAAAGTAAACCTGAAACACACTTTTCAACATTTTTAAACAATATGAGTGTATTATTTTGTTTTTGTACAATTTAGTGCAAAAAAGGAAACGAGTACCTTGCAAAAGTATAGTAATCCAAAGAGATTTGAGCAAGGTGATGCAAATTTCAAAGCTTTATAAATACCCAGACTCCTCTAACTTTAAATTAAAAAAAAAAACAGGAGCCATGAGTTTTAAACAGCTGCCTAATACTCTGAAAATGAAATTGGTTAAGGTTCACAATGCAAGAGAAGGTTATAAGAAGATAGCAAAGGGTTTTCAGGTTGCCATTTCCTCAATTTGAATGTAATTAAGAGAAGATCTGGAAGACTAAGCAAAATTTCAGAGACAGCTGCCGTAGGACGTCTAGAAATGCAAATCAGGGCCCCCACTTGACTGCAAAAGACCTTCAGGAAGATTTGGCAGACTCTGGAGTTGTGGTACATTGTTCTAGTGTTCAGCAACACCTGCACAAATATGGCCTTCATAGAAGAGTCACGAGGTAATATGTCTCTTATGTGTCCTTACCACAAAATTCAGCATCAGAAGCAAACAGAAGTTTGCAAAAGAACACCAAAACAAACATGATGCATTTGGAAACAAGACCTGTGGACTGATGAGGTTACAATAGAACTCTTTGGCCACAATGACCAAAGGTATGTTTGGAGAACCTCTCCAACTATTAAGCATTGAGGTGAATCATACTTACATAGTTACATAGTTGTTAAGGTTGGAAAAAGACAAAAGTCCATCAAGTCCAACCTGTAATCCTGCTATATCGATCCCTGGATCAATGTCCCTCTTCCTTTTAAAAAGGGGTTGGGCCAAACGGAAAGGGTGAGTAGAACAAGATTTCTATACATTGTCATAAGCCTCAATGTTATTTTGAATTCAAAAGTCATGTAAACCTTTTTTGAAGTCTACTGTATTTGCTGTGACCAGCTGGCTATTTCAGAGATTTACAGCCCTTACTGTAAAGAAGCATGTCGCCTCTTATGACTGAATCTTTTTTTCTCCAGTCGTAGGGAGTGGCCCCTTGCTTTTGAGGGGGTTTAACACAGAATAGCTTCCCTTGATTTTTTTTGTATGGTCCGTTTATATATTTGCACAGGTTAATCATGTCCCCCCTTAGACGTCTTTTTTCAAGGCTAAACAAATACAGTTCATTTAATATTTTGTAATAACTACGATCTTCCAGGCCCTTTGAGTTTAGTTGCTCTCCTCTGTACTTTTTCTAACTCCAGTGCATCCTTTTTAAGGACTGGTGACCAGAACTGAACTGCATATTCCAGGTGAGACCACACCGTTGCTTTGTATAGTGGCAATATTACATCTGTGTCCTGTGAGTCCATACTGTACCTCTTTTAATACAAGACAAAATTCTGTTGGCCTTAGAGGCAGCTGACTGGCATTGCACGCTGTTATTAAGTCTATGATCTACTAATACACCCAGATCCTTCTCAACAAGTGACTCTCCCAGTTTTACTCCCCCAGGACATATAATTCCCCAGGATTATTAGCCCCCAAGTGCATAATTTTACATTTATTTATATTGAACCTCATTTGCCAAGTGGAAGCTCAAACAGTAAGTTTGTCCAAGTCAGCTTGTAACTTATTAACATCTTTATAGAATGTACCATATTACAAAGTTTGGTGTCATCTGCAAAAATAGAAAAAGCACCATTAATCCCACCCTCTTTGTCATTAATGAATAACTAATAGCAGACCCAGCACAGAACCTTGGGGAACACCACTTATAACCGAGGGCCATTCAGAGTAGGAATCATTGACTACAACTCTCTGGATACATTCATGAAGCCAATTTTCAATCCAATTACAAATTATATTTTCTAAACCAATAGACCTCAATTTACTTATAGTTGTGTAGGACAGTATCAAACGCCTTTGCAAAGTCCAAAAACACAATGTCAACAGCCTTCCCTCTTTCCAGGCTTCTACTACCTCCTCATAAAAACAAATCAGGTTAGTTTGACAGCTTCTGTTCTTAGTAAAACCATGTTGGCTATCACTTATTATATTATTGACAGTTACATAATCCTGTGTGTAGTCCAATAGACGGCCCTCAAACATTTTTTCCCACTATGGATGTTAAGCTTACTGGTCTATAATTTCCTGATGAAGACCTAGCACCCTTTTTGAAAATGGGCACCACATTCACCTTGTGCCAGTCTTTTGGTACAATGTCTGTCATTTAATCAATCATGCTTTGGGGCTGTGTTGCAGACTAAGGCATGGAGAACATTTCAGAGGTAGAAGGTACATGGATTCGATTAAATTACAGCATATTCTGGAAGCAAACATAACACCAACTATAAAAAAAAGTTGAAGTTGAAATGAGGAGGGCTTCTAGAAATCCTAAACACAGACCTCAAAATCCACAGCAGACTACTTCAAAAGGTGCAAGCTGAAGGTTTTACCATCGCCCTTATAATCCCCTGATCTGAATGTAGTAACATAGTTTCTTAGGCTAAAAAAAAAAGACATCCGTCCATCCAGTGCAGCCTGTTATCCTGCAAGTTGATCCAGAGGAAGGCAAAAAAAAACCTATGAGGTACTGTGACAGCAAGGGGAAAAAATTCATTCCCAACGCCAATCAGAATAACTCCAGCTGCTTTCCTCTAGACGTAGAGGATATCCCCTTGTCAGTCACAGTCCAGAGTATAAATAGATCTTGAGAGAGATCTCTGTACTGACCCCTGATGTAGTTATACCTAGTTATTAGATCTAGATTTTTCTAAACTGAATAACCCTAATTTTGATAATATTTCTGGGTACTGTAGTTCACTCATTCCAGTTATTACTTCAGTTGCCCTCCTCTGAAACTTCTCCAGCTCTGCTATGTCTGTCTTGTTCACAGGAGCCCAGAACTGTACACAGTACTCCATGTGCGGTCTGACTAGTGATTTGAAGTGGCAGGACTATGTTCTCATCACGGGCATCTATACCCCTTTTGAGGCACCCCATGATCTCTTTGACCTTGGCAGCAGCTGTCTGGCATTACTTTCTTTCTACAGTTACGTTTGCTGTGCACTAAAATTCCAAAGTCCTTTGTCATGTCAGTGATACCCAGTGTTTTACCATTTAGTATGTACTGGTGACTTGCATTATTCCTTCCCATGTGCATGACTTTACATTTATCAGTATTAAACCTCATCTGCAACTCCTCATCCAAAACATCACTGAAAATCTGTGTATAGACCTCAAAAGAGCAGTCCACGCAAGACGGCCCACAAATTTCCCAGAACTGGAAAACTGCAAGGAAGAATGGATGAAATCCCTCAAACAATAACTGAAAGACTATTGACAGGCTTTAAAAAGCATTTACAAGCTGTGATACTTACCAAAGGGGATGCTACGAGGTACTAACCATACAGGGTGCTAAAAATTTTGCTTTTGGCCTTTTTCGTTTATAGATATTTTGAAAAGGTAAAAGAAGAAAATAAAAAAATTGTTTTTGCTTAACCCCTTAGTGACCACCCATACTCTTTTTTACAGCAGTCACTTAGGGGCCTTAGGCTGGGCCACTGCTTTTTTTACAGCGGCCAAGTCTAAGCGCTGCACGGGTCACCCATTTACGTGCCGAGTGCCGATCCGGGCTGCTTAACACTTTACATGCCATGGGTAATTGCACCCACCACATGTAAAGTGCTGACAGAGGGAGCGGACTCCCTCTGTCTCCCATCGGCACCCCGCAAATGCGATCGTGGGTTGCCAATGTGTGTGAAGCACTGACATTGAAATGCAATGCACTGTAGGGATAGTGCATTGCGTTTTAAAATCAATTAAAAAGCTGTCTGTTATATTAAGTGGTTAAAAAAAGTTTAAAAAAAACACATTCATTCAATAAAAAAATCCCATTAAAAGTGACTCTTTTTTCCATTGAAAATACACTTTTCAGTAAAAAAAATCTCCCTCATATGTTTGGTATTGCCGCATCCATAACGAACTACATAAATATCATGTAAATTATCCCCTAGGGTGAACGCCTTAAACATTTTTTTTTAAAAGACAGAATTCCTAATTTATTCTTAGTTGCCACAGAAAAAAATAATAACAAGCGATCAAAAAGCGTCATTTACTCCAAAATGATACCAATGAAAAATACAAGGCGTCCCACAAAAATCAAGCCCTCACATAACTCCATAGAAAGAAAAATAAAAAGGTTATGGGTCTTGGGAAGCGGCAATGCAAAAACATTGTTTTCTTTTTTGTTTAAAAAGGGGGTTTTATTGCAAATAAAGGAAGTAATGAAACTTAAAAAAAAAACTATATGTATTTGGTATTGTTGTAATCATACTGACCCAGAGAATAAAAATATTATGTTATTTATACCGGAAGATGAATGCTGTAGAATTTATAACGTAAAAATGCAGTGGCAGTATTGCAGTTTTTCCCATCTCCCTCCCAGAAAGAGTTAATAAAAGTTAACTAGAAAGTTATGTGTACCCCAAAATGGCGCCATTAAAAACTACAACTTGTCCCAAATAAAAACAAGCTCTCGTAAAGCTATATAGACGGAAAAATGAAAAAGTTATAGCTCTTGGAACGTGACGATGACAAACGGAAGAAAAACGCTTGGTCAGTATGTCCTTTATGCCTTTTGGGGATCATTTCATCTTTAGATTGTGTAAGGGGTCGCTCTCACCAGCTGGGCGGCGATGACAGATTCCGTCACAGACAACAGGATTAGAGTCCAAATGGTGCTTTATTTTATGACACAAGTCCAGCCAGTTATATCTCACTAGTAAGGTGAGGTTTCAACACCACAAAATTTAATGTAACAAAACAAACTCCTGCCTGTCTGGGCTCTAGCCAATACAAACACATCACTAGCTCACCTATTGAGCGCAGGTCACACTTCAGGCTTCATGAGCCAGCACAACAGCCAGCTTCCTTGGCTTTCCAGGCATAGCTCACTGACTGACATCCTGGGATGTCTTTTATTTCCCCCTAATGATCCCAGATGACCTCACCTGTGATCTCCTCAGGCTAGGGGGAAAAACCTTCCCTGGAACGGGGTGGATTGGGGAGGTCCCACTGCCAAACCTACCTTCCCAATCCAAATAAAATCCAGCCCTTTAAGTTTTAACAACAATAGCTCCAGCAACTATGCCTTGCTGAAGCCATACAATCTACCTGGATTTTATTTTACCTCACCCAGTTGAGGAACCTGGGTGGGATATACACCCATTCCAGTACTTTACCAAACACTTTACCACATACCCCCCCTCCCCTCTTCTCCAGATCGGAGGTTTGGGCACTTTCAGCCAACATACAGTGTACCCTGGACAAAGCATCAGCGTTTCCCTGCAATTTCCCCGGCCTATGTTCAACCTTGAAATTAAAATTTTGCAGAGATAGAAACCACCTGGTCACCCTTGCATTTTTCTCCTTGTTTTGCTTCATCCAGGCTAAAGGAGCATGGTCTGTCACCAACACAAATTTTCTACCCAGCAGGTGATATTTAAGTGACTCCAGAGCCCATTTAATGGCCAGACATTCTCGCTCCACTATGGCATAATATTTTTCTGCTGGGGTCAATTTCCTGCCTAGGTACATTACCGGGTGCTTCTCCCCATTTACCACTTGTGACAGGACCGCTCCCAAGCCTGTATCAGACGCATCCGTCTGGACCAGAAACTCTTTTCCAAAATCTGGGGAAATTAGCACTGGCTGTTGACAGAGGGCAGATTTTAGGCTCTGAAAAGCCTTTTCCGCCTCTGGGCTCCACTTCACCATTACTGACTTAGGGCCTTTAGTTAAAGAGGGTATTCCCATCTTACAAATGTAGTTTGTATAATTAGATATAGCCATACCAATATTATTACTAATAGAATGTATTTATATAAAATGTACCGTTTAGAAGATTTGCATATTTGTATAGACATTGTCCCACACAAATCAGTCAGGCCTTGCCCCTGGTTACAGCCACCGCGGCAGTGTAGTAATGGTGGCCGGCTTGCTCCTTTTCAAACCCGCTCTGAGGTAACTTCTGTATTTTGAACGCACATTGCATAAGCATGCGGAGACACATCTTAGGGTTGGAGCATTTTTGTCTGCACTTCCAAAACGCAGAGAAACAAATCCTGTTCCAAGATCAATTCATCTCTATTGAGCAGGATCCGTCTATAAAGTCTGCGTTTTGAACGGATCCTGACCATTGTGTTTTGGACTGGTAGCGTCCAAAATGCAGATGTGAAAGTACCCTAAGATGTGTCTGCGCATGCTGATGTAATGTGCGTTCACAATACAGCAGTTACCTCAGAGCGGGTTTGAAAAGGAGCAAGCCGGCCACCACTACTACATGGCCATGGTGGTCATAACCAGGGGCAACGGCCTGACTGATGTGTGTGGGACAATGGAAATACAAATAGGGAAATCTTCTAAACAGTACATTTTATATAAATACATTCTATTAGTAATAATATTGGTATGGCTATATCTAACTATACAAACTACATTTGTGAGATGGTGCTGTAATGGAGGCAAAATTTGGTACGAATCGATGGTAGTACCCCATTATGCCAAGGAAGGCCCTGACTTGTTTTTTTATTAAGGGCTTAAGCCAGTTCTGTATTGCCTTCACCTTATTAACCTGGGGTTTAACCAGCCCTTTATCAATAATGTAGGTCAGGTATTTTGCTTCCTCTAAACCCACTGCACATTTCTCAGGGATTATGGTTAGGCCCGCATCACTAAGGGAGTCTATGATGGCCTGCACCTTCCAGAGGTGACTTTTCCAATCTGGTGAAAAAATGACCACATCATCAAGGTAAGCGGCAGCATAGTCACGATGTGGCCTCAGGATTAGGTCCATCAACCTCTGAAATGTAGCAGGGGCTCCATGTAACCCGAATGGCATCACTGTGTACTGGAATAGCCCCTCTGGTGTAGAGAATGCCGTCTTTTCTTTAGCCTCATCTGATAAAGGTATCTGCCAATACCCCTTTGCAAGGTCAAGGGTTGTGATATATCTTGCTTTCCCAAGCCTTTCAATCAATTCGTGCCACTTTGCCAGAAATTTACTTTCTACAGTGGGCACTAAAACCAGGACCCTGTCCCTGAGATTAAAGTCCCTTACAGATTGGCAGATCGGTTATAAATTCTGCTTTGAGCCTCCTGAGCTCTTTGCAGATGCTCTTTAACTATAGGCATCACGGTCGCTATCCGGTCTTGCATTTGAGCCACATGCTGGATGACCCTTTTATATGGGCTAGCCTCAGTCTCCCAGGTCTCCTTGGCCACATCTAGCAAACCCCTTGGGTGACGGCCATACACTAACTCAAATGGTGAGAACCCTGTAGAAGCCTGGGGTACCCCTCTGATAGAGAACATCAGATGGGGTAGCAAGCAGTCCCAGTCCCGACCATCTTTTTCTACCACCTTTCTTAACATCTGCTTCAGGGTTTTGTTGAATCTCTCAACTAAACCATCCGTTTGGGGGTGGTACACAGATGTATGTATGTGGGTGATTTTAAACAATTTTCATAACTCTTTCATGACCTTTGACATAAATGGTGTACCCTGGTCTGTCAGAATTTCTTTAGGGATCCCCGTGCAGGAGAACATGAAAAACAATTCCCGGGCAATATTTTTGGATGCCATGTTCCGTAGGGGCACCACTTCCAGGTAACGAGTGGCATAGTCTAATACAACCAAGATATACTGGTGTCCCCTAGCAGACTTAACAATGGGACCCAACAAATCCATTGCAATTCTTTCGAATGGTACCTCAATGATGGGAAGAGGCACCAAGGGGCTACGGAAGTGTGATGCTGGGGCACTTATCTGACAGGTGGGGCACGACTCACAGTATGATTTTACTTCCTCATACACTCCAGGCCAGTAAAACCTTTGCAATACCCTCTCCTGTGTTTTGTTCGTCCCCAAATGTCCCCCAAGTACATAGTTATGTGCTAGGTCTAAAACCATACGTCGGTAGGGTTTTGGTACCAGAAGCTGCTCCACAATTTCGTTGTTGCATTTGGTAACCCGGTACACTAGGTTTCTGTTCATGGCAAGATGGAAATTTCTGGTCAGCTTCTGGTTCCTGTGGTACACCATCTAACAGAGTAACATTTTCTCGAGCATTCACGAGAGTGGGGTCTCTCAATTGCTCAGTACCAAAGTTACCCCGAGACACTTCTAAGTCCAACACATTTTGCCCAGATGGGGAGGCTTCTTCTTCTTCTTCCCCATCTAACACCTGCAATGGAAAAGTGTCATCATCATGCATTTCACATAATTCCACATTTCCACTAGGCATTTCGTTGAAACGGGTCGGATACTCCGGGGAGGCGTTGGTGCGGTAGGGACATCATGGAGGTAGTCCTCAGTCGCCAGGTACCTCTCCACCAGGTTGACGCGCTGTTTGGCAGTATTGGGGTCTCCATGTCTGACCCACCGTTGTAGCTCCACAGGGAGGGCTCTGAAATAATAATACACCACGACTTTCTCCACGATCTGTGCCGGTGTAGAGGTCTCAGGTTCCAGCCACTTCCGTAGTCGGTGGATGAGGTAGTACATCTGAGATCTGGCAGGCTTGTCCATGGTGTAGCTCCACGTGTGGACCCTCCGGGCACGAACAGCCGATGTAACGCCCAGACGAGCAAGGACCTCCATTTTTAATTTGGCATAGTCCCAGACATCCTGCTCCCTTTTGTGGTTCACCGGACAGAAAAGGTGCAAGGACCTCTGCCCACTCTGCTACTGGCAGTCTCTCTCTCTCTCTGCCACCCTCTCAAACACAGCGAGGTAGGCCTCGATGTCGTCATCAGGCGTCAGTTTTTGCAAGGCCCGCTGCACAGCCCTCCTCACATTAAAAGTCTCTGGGGGGCTTACCTCCACTCGTTGGGCTGGAGCTATAATAGCCTCTTTCAATGCAGCAATCTGCTCCAACAGCAAGCGATTTGTTTCCTGCTGCTGGGCCTGGGCCTCCACATGAGCCTGCCATTGTGCATGTAAGGCCTCTTCATGTCTCTTTTTATCCTCAAGGTTGGCCTGCAAAAACAGCTTCATCATATCCTCCATTGTCTTTAATGGGCTTTGCATAGTAACTGCAGCTTTAACCCAGGACATAAAGCACCAAATTTGTCACGCCGTTGCCCTTAGCAACTTGCTGTTGCCCACATCCTCCACCAATTGTAAGGGGTTGCTCTCACCAGCAGGGCGGCGATGACAGATTCCGTCACAGACAACAGGATTAGAGTCCAAATGGTGCTTTATTTTATGACAAACACAAGTCCAGCCAGTTATATCTCACTGGGTAAGGTGAGGTTTCAACACCACAAAATTTAACAAAACAAACTCCTGCCCGTCTGGGCTCTAGCTAATACAAACACGTCACTAGGTCACCTATTGCGCGCAGGTCACACTTCAGGCTTCATGAGCCAGCACAACAGCAAGCTTCCTTGGCTTTCCAGGCATAGCTCACTGACTGACATCCTGGGATATCTTTTTTTTCCCCCTAATGATCCCAGAAGACCTCACCTATAATCTCCTCAGGCTAGGGGGGAAAACCTGCCCTGGAAAAGGGGTGGATTGGGGAGGTCCCACTGCCAAACCTACCTTCCCAATCCAAATAAAATCCAGCCCTTTAAGTTTTAGCAATAGCTCCAGCAACTATGCCTTGCTGAAGCCATACAATCTACCTGGATTTTATTTTACCTCACCCAGTTGAGGAACCTGGGCGGGATATACACCCCTTCCAGTACTTTACCAAACACTTTACCACAATTGCTTAACAGTAATAGTAATTTTGACAAGGGAAGCCCAAACTTTTGTATGCTACTGGATCTCTTCAAGGGAAAGCTGGGTGAGAAATAAGGAATCCAGAAAAGCTGAGTATCCCTAGCAAAGAAAAGTCTGGGAAAGGCTTTGATAAGTCCTTTTATCTGGACTAGTTCTTTTATGGAATGATAGTCAGGTTGGTAGTGGGACCAATCATTCCCTTCCTGTCCAGTACAAGTTTTCTTTGCAACACAAGTCCAGCTCATAACTGGGCTATTTAGGTGTAAGGTGTGCAATAGAGAGTGAGAGCCATCTGAGGAGGCAGAACGGACTGGGGAGACTGTTACTGAGTTCTGGTTGTACAGTGGAAACAGCACACTCTTCTTGTTCTAGTTTCTAGTGGGTGCGTCTCTACATGTCCCCTTCCCACTGTCGGGACATCAGAAGACAAAGATATTAAAAAGTTCAAAGTGAGACAGCACACCAATTTACGGTTTAGGATAGGTTTGTTTATTTGTTCAGCAAAGTCGTGCATAAATATTTTAAGTACATAATGTAGCACAGTAGCAATATTTACAGATATCTAATGCCCTTTCTAAATACAGGGTCTTATGTAACTATATAGCCCAAAACGTTGCACTTAACAACATTATACATGACTAGGCTGGATGAATAAAGTAACCTAAATTATAAATTGGAGTGCTGTCTCACTTTTGAGTATCTCCAAAATGTTACAGAGGTTGTCCTCCAAGTGGACATTTACTCTTGTTATTAGGTAACACACGTTGCCTCATAACAATGCAATTTTGTTGGAGTGCTTGGTAGTAAGCAACTTGTATAGTCATGGAAACGTACTGCTTATGTTTAGTTAGCACTCTTCAGATTTGTGGTTAATTTGTGTTTTTGGGCCTGAATGCAAAGGCTTTATGTTTGTTTTGTGCAATAAAATTAGAGAACATGCAAATCCCTTTTTGAAAGGGACTTCTTTGTCACATTATCTAAATGCATTCGATCCCATTTTGCCTAGAACTACAAAGCTAATTCCCATGGAATATATGAATGAATCAAAAATAGTGATGAAGTAACTACAGTTCCAGAAGGCCCCCAGTTTCCAGCACTGATTTACAAAAAAAACTATTTTAACATGTGGTGCAATAGTTACTTTGTTAGAGAATGGTGATGTCATCTAATATATAAAGCTGAGTGTATATGTTAGCTAAAGGAATCTGCACCGTCGCAGCTACAATCACAAAATTTGGCACACAGGTACATCAGGTGTCCGAGAAGGTTTTAGAACAGGTGTCAGCTCTACAGGACGTACCGTTCCTGAGATATTCCCAAAAAATGCATTAGCCAATAGAAGCCTGGTCACATGACCCTTATCAGCCGATAGAAGCTCACAGGCCTTTAGCCACCACATACAGACAGTTTCACACCAGGTTTCCATAACAATCCAGCCATTAACAACCCACTGCTGTAGGTCGGCTTTAAAGGGGCAGGCTGCTGTGGATGACACTGTTAAGAGGGTATTCCGGTTATCATAAATATAACATGTTTTAGACTAATTCATCATCAATCATTACCTAATATAATGTCAATTTCACATATTTACCATTCAGTAGTAATAAAAGATGTTTTCTTCCACTGCTACGCACATGTGTGTTTCCTCATAAATTACCATGGCATTGACCTGTAACTCAGGCCACCCTCAAAAGAAGGACTTAAAAGCCTTGCCCCTAGGTCCGCTAAGCCACGCCCCTGAACAGATCAGACCACACCCCCTCTCACTCCGTAGCCGACAAAGCTTGCAAAATTGAAGGTACAAATCAACTTCTGTCAGCTGCAGGGTGAGAGGGAGGGTGACTTTCTCCCTGCAGCTCATGCTCAGCCTGCACAGTGCTGCTGTCTGAGAGTGAGTTGTTCAAAAGGACATCCCTGTGTCCATCCAGTCCCTGCACCAGACGAAGTACAGGGAGTCTGAATGCCGGACTGTCCAGCCTAAAAATGGACCTCTGGCCACCCTAGGGGCAGGCTGTTACTGTTAAGGGGGCAGGCTGCTGTGGAGGTCATTGTTAAAGGGGTGGGCACTGTGGAGGTCACTGTTAAGGGAGGAGGGGACTATGGAGGCCGCTATTAAAGGGGCAGCGTGGTACTGTGAGGTCACTGTTAAGGGAGTGGGGTACTGTAACTATTAAATTGGCTATTTCTGTGGAAGTCTCTGTCAAGGGGGCCAGGAATGGTGGAGGTCAGTTAAGGGGACTGTAACCTATGGTCAGTGTGGGTGCTATAGAGGTCACTGTTAAGGGGGCGGGCCCTTGTGGAGGTCACTGTCAAGGGGGTGACAAGACAATCCTTTTTCTACATAGGGATAAAACCCTGCAGTAGTATTTCGGTTATATGTGGTGGATGCTGTGTGTTATATGATTGCTTATGGCCGCATTGGCTTGGAAATGATAATAAATACCAATATAAGGAAATAGCTACAAAAATGACTTACTTTGGGCTCTAAGCAGCCTGACTCTGTTATTGATAAAACATAATGACAAAATGAGTTTCCTTAGAAGTTAGTTCAAACAAGACAACCAATGTGGACGATATACAGTATACCATAGTTGCTGCAGCTACAATTGAATATAAACATTTAAATATACGGTAATTACCAAATTTATGGTAAACTAAAGTTCTAATAGTTAATGCTTATTTTTACATTTTGATTAGAAACCCAACATAAATGCAAAGCTGGCATAAAGACTCTTAGGGCTCCTTCATATGACCATATGAATGAGTCCACATCCATTCCACAATTTTGTGGAATGGGTTTGGACATATTCATATTCAACACCATGTCCTCTCTGCATCCATTTTTCCGTTCTGCAGCCCCGCAAAAATGATAGAGCATGTCTTATTCTTGTCCGCAATCGCCGATAAGAATAGGCTTTTTGTATATAGTGCCGGACCTGTACGTTCTGCAAAATGCGGAACGCATAGAGCTGGTATCCACCTTTTGCAGATCTGCAATTTGCGGACCACAAAACATGGCATGGTCTTATGCCCTTGTATTTTTTTTTTTTAACGAGGAAATCACTAGAAGTCCTATATACCCCAGCAGTTAAATAATGTTTATTTTATTTTTAACTGTCCAAGATAACAGTGACTTCCACAGCGCTAAGCCTCCTTAACTGTGACCTTCATAGTGCTCCATCCCCTTAACAGTAACCTCCACAGCATCCTGTCCACTTAACTGTGACCTCCACAGTACCCGCCTCTGTAACACTGCCCTCCACAGCACCCTACTCCCTTAACAGTGACCTCTACAGCACTTCATCCTCATAACAGTGACCTATAACAGTGAAGAAAAATGGATGAGTTGTTATGGAAACATGGTGTAACTGTGTATGTCAAGAATGAAGGACCTGCAAGCTTCTTGACGCATTGAGCATCTCCACTCTGTAAAACTGTGACAGAATGAAACAACAAGTACATGACAGTAATTTGCAACTTTGATGTGACAAGAAAATTAATTGGTAATATGGCACAATATGTATACAACATACAATGAGTGGCCTTGGTGTATTGCTTTGTAATGTTACTAGCTGCATATGAAATGATCTCCATCAAAACGTAATAGTTTAGGACATTTTTAAGAGACCTTAAAGGGTTTTTTTAAGCTCATGATATTGATGACCTATCCTCAGAATAGGTCATTAATATACATTGGGGAAAATACGTATTTGATACACTGGCGATTTTGCAAGTTTTCCCACATACAAAGAATGGAGAGGACTCTATTTTTTTTTATCATAGTTACACTTCAACTGTGAGAGACAGAATCTAAAAAAAAATCCAGAAAATCCAGAAATTCTTTAAGAACCCCTCCTACTCTGCACTCATTACCTGTATTAATTGCACCTGTTTGAACTTGTTACCTGTATAAAAGACACCTGTTCACACTCAATCAATCACACTCCAACCTCCCCACCCTGACCAAGAGCTATCTAAGGACACCGGCAGCAAAATTGTAGACCTGCACAAGGCTGGGATGGGCTACAGGACAATAGGCAAGCAGCTTGGTAAGAAGGCAACAACTGTTGGCGCAATTATTAGAAAATGCAAGAAACACAAGATGACTGTGAATCTTCCTCGGTCTGGGGCGCCATGCAAGATCTCGCCTCGTGGGGTAAGGATGAGTCTGAGAAAGGTCAGGAATCAGCCTACACGGGAGGACCTGGTCAATGACCTGAAGAGAGCTGGGACCACAGCCTCAAAAATTACTGTTGTTAACACTCTATGCTGTCATTAAAATCCGGTAGAGCACGCAAAGTCCCCCTGCTCACGCCAGCACATGTCCAGGCCCGTTTGAAGTTTGCCAATGACCATCTGGATGATCCAGAGGAGGCATGGGGGAAGGTCATGTGATCAGATGAGATCAAAATAGAACTTTTTGTTATCAACTCCATTTGCCATTCTTGGAGGAAGAAGAAGGATGAGTACAACCTGAAGAACACCATCTCCATGAAGCATGGGGTGGAAACATAATACTTTGGGGGTGCTTTTCTGCAAAGGGGACAGCAGCCTGCCCCCTTAACATACTGCACCATATTGAAGGGAGGATGGATGGGGCCATGTATCGCGAGAATTTGGCCAACAACCTCCTGGGTCTTCTAGCATGACAATGACCCAAAACACACAGCCAGGGCTACTATGAAGTGGCTCAATAAGAGGCATTTCAAGGTCCTGGAGTGCCCTAGCCAGTCTTCAGACCTGAACCCATTCGAAAATCTTTGGAGGGAGCTGAAACCCAAAGTAGTCCAGTGACAGCCCCGAAAACTGAAAGATCTGGGAAGATCTGTATGGAGGAGTGGATCACAATCCTTGCAGCAGTGTGTGCAAGCTTGGTCAAGAACTACAGGAAACGTCTGACCTCTGTAATTGCAAACAAAGATTTCTGTACCAAATATTAAGTTCTGTTTTTCTATTATATCAAATACTTATTTTATGCAAAAAATGCAAATTAATTATTAGAAATGAGATGTGATTTTTTGGATTTTATTTTTAGAATCTGTCTCTCACAGTTGAAGTGTACCTATGATAAAAATTACAGACCTCTCCATTCTTTGTAGGTGGGAAAAGTTGTAAAATCGCCAGTGTATCAAATACTTATTTTTCCTACTGTATGATCAGCGGGGGTCCAACACCCCACACCTTCACCAAACAGCTGTTCCTGGTTCTCTGTCCAGCACTGGAACTAGCATTGTGAAAGGAACAGGAATCACAGCTCAAAGTTTAATGGTCATTCAGTGTTACTGCAGCTTATCTCCCATTCACTTTAATGGGAGCTGAGGTGCAATAATCCAGAACGGCTACACAATAGCCTAAAGTTGATTAAAACACACAATTATTTATTATGTGACTTTTAACCAACTGATGCTGGGTTGCACAGTCGACGGCACATTATTATTAGAGGTGGTTTGAATACCACTAATGCTGCCTTATGCAAGTAGCGTTCTCCTTACACACTCCTGATGATTGGTTGGGTAATACCCCCAATACTGACAGCAGCGCTCCAATCAATATAAGGCAGGGATCAGCAACATTCGGCAATGTTGCCTTACAGCACTGGGGTTCTAGGTTCAAATCTGACCACGGACAACATCTGCATGGAGTTTGTATATTCTCCCTGTGTTTGTGTGGGTTTCCTCAGGGTACTTCTGTTTCCTTCCACACTCCAAAGACATACTGATAGGGACCATGGGTTGTGTCTAGATTGTCAGTCACACTGGGGACAGAGAAGGGCAATGATGTGTCTAAAGCGTTGTAGAAAATGTCAGTGCTATATGAGTAAAATAACACACTGACCCAGTCTCCCCTCTCTTTCCACACTAATTCATTTGGATAACTGCGCTCAGGAGCTTTTGGACTATACTTCATGCTGGGAGTCAGGTAAGACTATAAATGAATTCAATCTCCTGGGAGTCACCTAATTTTCTAATAAGGCTAACAGAGAACATATAACAGGAGAATAAGTGATCTTGATGTGATACTTTGTGACTACACTAAAATGAGATCATAAACATGGTATGGTTCCTCATTGTAGCACTACTATTCCATGGAATGGTACGTACAAACAGTGCCATTCGGTAAGTTTTATTATCACTACAGAGCTACATGGACCAAAGGGGCATTTACATGCCCCAACCAAGCAAGCAATTATCCGGAAAGGATTGTTCCTTCCCAATAACTGCCTGCTTGTCAGTGGAGAAACGAGCTGCATTTACAGGCAGCAATCACCTCCACAGTATGGATCGTATTGTAATCTCTCGTCCTCATGGGCCTATTATTGGGAACGAGTGTTTGTAGTAATGTTTGTTTCTGATAATCGGCACCAATTGTGCGGTGTAAAACCGCCTTTACTGCAATGTGTTCCTCCGTGACATCACCAGTCAATCACATAATAACATAAAACCAGGATGTGTCATTTTGTGGTTCACATCGTGTTTTTGTCTTGCATTTAAACTATACAAAAAACGTATATGTTAGACGGATGCCTTTGATGGATGCCATACAGTGGCATCCGTCACCATAGAATTTTATTGTAAAAGAACGTATACTATAGACGTATATGATAGCTTCTGATGGAAGCTATACAGTGGCATTGATCACTACAGAGTTGTATTGTAGAAAAAAGTACACTGTATATTAAGTATAATGGAGTCTGCAGGAAGGAAAAGCATGGTTTACTATGCTTTTAGATCCTTTTTTCTCCAATGTGAACATTAAATGTAGGGAAAAAATGTGATATGAACTCAGCCTAACCTGTCATAAATATTGTGGAGACTATGCTGTGACATCACAATTTAACCAAAAGCAAGCATAACACTTATCTCATTGTGCCAAACTGACAAATTCTGACATCATTCACCACATGAATTGCCATTGCATAAGCACATAATTAGCTCCACTGACAAAAACTGTACTGTTTTATAACATAGAATGTGTGAAACTGACTTTATGCCTCCATAATGTTATAAGTAGACACATATAAACCAGGCACAAAAATCATGCAGTCCCTGATTATGTCGTCACCATTCAACCATAACATGTAACATGTTCTCCCTTTGGGACATCACTAGACAAATAAATGCTGGCCTCATGAATGGTAGGCATGTGAGTAGGTGTTCACCTGGATTTTACTTATACACTCTACCCCATATAATACTGTGTGGAAATCTGCATGCTCCTGAGAACTGGTGTTTGAACCAGTAAGTATGGCTTTTTCCTGCAACTTAAAGTAAATTACTGTAGATCCCATTTTCTGTGATTAGTTCATGAATCCCAATAAATTTGTTAGGAATGCTATTACATACAAGCTGTGAATACTGAATCACGTCCACTATTAAATGGCGGCCTGCTCCTGTGTATGCTGTGGTTTCAAGCTTTGCAATAAGCATTAACAGTGGCACAGTGCCTGTGTTACGGCCATACAGGTAATAGCACCTCTAGTGCACTGCAATATAAAACCCTGTGATCTCAAATAGCCTGTAACTTACACTTAAAGGGGTTGTCCGAGTTATTTTTTGTCCTTTGTATGTTTCTAACTAGTCAAATACAACAGTTTTTCCATACACTTTCTGCTTCTAAAGCTGCTGGTTTCTCAGATTTCAATGAGGGTCACATGACCTGTGATGTCAGCTTGCCTCCCTGCTAATCTTGTATTCGTGCACAGAGCCTGCACACAAAATGTCACTGTGCTGGCCACGCCACCCCCTCCCAACCCTGCTCTGCCGAGCTCCTGCTATTTGCTCTCCCTGGATTTTTTCAGATAAAACATTAACCCCTTCAGCCAGAACACACAGGATCTGCTCTCCTCACCCTACAGACACAAAGCTGACACTGGAGCTGATCTGGAGGAGATGCAAAGAACAAAGAAGGTAGGAGGAAGATCCTGTGTGTATCAGCAGTGTCATTGTACAGCTGGGACTTGTAGTCCTACACATACAACATGCGGCTGAGTATCCCAGCAGACATGTCACTCAGGGCAGCATTTGCAGAGCAGGGGGGGAGGCAGAGATTGTTATTACTGCAGGTAAACAAAGACCAGAAGAGAGCCAGGGAAATGTGGAAATCTAGATTTTTTTTGCCTAAAACTTGCTTAACTTAGTTATATATTGCTGCCCATCAGATTTAAAGTACTATATATTTTTTTCATAACTCGGACAACCCCTTTAATAACATGTCAGGAGCCATGACATGGCTTCAGAAACCTTTACCCAGGTTCATTTAGTTGTGTAGATGATGAGAGTAAAAGGATAATGATAGGAAAAAGACAGTTTAACCAGGCTTGACAGGAAGTGAAAATGTAAAAAAATAGGTAATCCTCTTTATGGTGCCATTGCTCTGTAGTTAAACAGAAATAAATGAATAATAATTAACTGCTGTAAACTATATATGCTATTTCTCTTATCTTTTAGAGCCTTTGGGAGCTATAAACCATGTGATCTTATATGGTGTACAAGTATATATACTGTAAGCATTAAAAATTATAAGATCAGTATTTGAAAGTTTCACACAAAGTTGTAAAAATATCATCAAAATCCCCCCCATAAAACAATAAAACAATAACATGTGCCTCTAAAATATACAAAAATGTATTAAGGCAGAACTTACTAGTATGTAAGGAGGAGACATGAGTACACATGCTTGACAAGTGTGGAACCAGGACACAGGGATGACCAAATGACTTCCTAGACATAATATTACTAGGGTGGAATATCTTTGCTCCCATAAAGTTTGCACATAGTTCTTGCCTTTAGAGAGCCGGGGCAGGGGCTGAATTTCATCTACATATAGATTGATAAATGGTTTCATTTATTAGTTCCTTTCTTAGGAAAAATGTTTTTCAGTCATAAAGCTGTCTGTTTAATTATGATGCAGTGAAGATAATCTTTACCCATGCAAATGATGGTGCACAATAATAATCTGTGGTATGTGTGGGAAAAGCTATTTTGGTGCAAAAGGAACCTGCTGAAGAAGGGGCAGATAACACAATACACAGGGTAATCCAAGAAACAGATAATCCAGCACTTGGTTAAGACCAACAGCTCTTAGCTTTATTAAATTATAGATAAAATCACAGTATCAAAAATAGCAGAGACATAGCATCCCCACTGAATATGCTTACGCGTTTTGAATGCAAGCTGCATTTTTATTCATATAATGACTAAGATTAAGAACACAGCTTAATTTCACAACATGTAAGCAGTTTCCTTTATTTTTATCACTGTGATTTTATCTATGATGTAATAGAGCTACAACACATTGGCTTTAACCATGTTGGATCTTCTGTTCTTTGGATACTTTTGTCTTGTTTGGAAGCCTGGCATGTTGGAGCACAGGGTCTACAAATAGTCAGTGAGTTGGAAGTGATGCAGTGATGCATCCCCACTGGCTGGGGATGATCATGTGCCACTATGTGGTTTCTCTAGTGAATAAAGCTCTCTGCAGAAGGATTTCACAAGGAGAACAACCCCCAGTGTCCTGCAAGTGTAGCAGTTCAGCCGCCTCTTGAGAGCATGTAGACACATTATTATGGGATGGTAGGATGGCACTATTAAAAAGAGGCAGCAAGCTTGAGGTTTTGTGAAGAGAGTGGGAAGGTGTTGGAAAAGAATGGAGTGAAAAATGTTTGTGTGGCAAACTCTGTAGAGGTGACAAGAATCATAACTAGAAGAAGTTGTCATGGCAGGTTGGGTCAGATGAGGAAAGGGAATTAATCAACCAAAAATATGTCAGTTGTTAAGTCACTGGGTTGCATTGTTTATTTTATTGTGACTATGTCTAATCAATATTTTATTAGTTTGCAGTGAGGTTATATTCTGTAGATTGCCTGTGTGGTATCTCGCTTGTATAGGAAGTGGCACCTGTTATTAGGCTTAGTGGCCAGTGGGAACATTTCTTGGCTTTTGTTTAAATATAGATATTGACATAAATAATTAAAAATAACATCATCAAAAATTCTTTACAAATATGTTAAACATAAAAATGTGATTTGAACAATAGGTCATTTTCTGATGACACATTTCCTTTAAGACTGTACAAGTCACAGCCTGTTTAATACAAGGCACAGCTTCCAGACAGAGGCAATGCTTCATCAGATATAAGCTAATAGATGTTCTTGGCATTGCAGCAAGATCTCACCAACTAGATGTTGTTTACTGTACATAGCTGGATTGTTCAATATAATTGTTTTCCTTTATAACTTGCTCTTTTTCTAATGAGCACCACAGACCACATTTAAAGGGAATGTATAATCAGAAAATAACCTATTGTTTAAATCAAATTTTTATGTTAAACATTTTTTTTTAGAATTTTTTGGTTTAATTTCATGGCACTATCTATATTTAAAAAAATAATAATCTTAAAATCATGCAATTTTTACACTGGCCACTAGGTCTAAAATATGTCAAAACTTCTTGTCTTGTGAGAGCAGCCACATGAGCCATGAACACAATGGATAGGAGGGGACTAGAGATGAGCGAGCACTAAAATGCTCGAGTGCTCGCTATTCGAGTCGAACTTTTCCCGATGCTGGGGTGCTCGTTTCGAATAACGAACCCCATTGAAGTCAATGGGAGACTCGAGCATTTTTTGCAGGGGACCGGGGCTCTGCCTAAGGGAAGGCTGGGTGAAAACCTGGAAACCTCAGAAAATGATGGAAACACAACGGAAATGGACAGGAAACAGCAGGGGCAGCATGTAGGGATGCCTCTGAGGCTCCCTAATTGCACCATTTTTTCTAAATCTGGCCAATAGTCTGGGGATGACCCCAAGGCAATTTTCAGGGACACGGTAATGGTGACCCACTTAAAAATGCTGCCTGACAACCTGGCGGTGAACCCCTGATTGTCTGTCTGTCAATAAGATTGCAGTGTAAAGCATGGTGGTGAGCCTCAGTATGACTTTTTGGATGGAGATTGCATTTGGTCAGATACTCCCTGGAACCCCATAGTTACCCCTTCTCTGATGTGCTACCCCAGAACATTCTCTGCCCCAATTCGCAAGACCTTTTGCTGTCTCCGTGTGCTGACAGTGGGGATTTACCAGTGTTGTCTGAGGAGGTGGTGGACAATGGCGAGACACAGGTGTCGGGGGGTGAGGTAGTTGAAAGTGAAGCAAGTTACATTGGGGACTCCTTGGGGGGACTTTCTCATGATCGGACAGATTCAATTGTGTTTAGAAAGGCTGATGGGCTTCCGTCAGCACTGTGTGTATAGAACCCCATGGCCTTTCATAAAAATAGTCTGGCGATGACCCCAAGGCAATTTTCAGGGACACGGTAATGGTGACCCACTTAAAAATGCTGCCTGACAACCTGGCGGTGAACCCCTGATTGTCTGTCTGTCAATAAGATTGCAGTGTAAAGCATGGTGGTGAGCCTCAGTAATAAGATTGCAGTGTAAAGCATGGTGGTGAGCCTCAGTATGACCTTTTTGGATGGAGATTGCATGTGGTCACGTACTCCCTGGAACCCCATAGTCACCCCTTCTCTGATGTGCTACCCCAGTGATGCCGTGTAACAGCTCTTGGGCGGTGTGCCTTTTGTCACCTAAGCTCAGCAGTTTGAGCACTGCCTGCTGGCGCTTAGCCACGGCACTGCTGCTGCGCCTAGAGCTACCGACTGAAGGCGCCGTGCCCACGGATGGTAATTCGGAGGAGGAGGTGGAGGAGGAGGAGGGGTCGGAGGAGGAGGCATAGTACGTCTGAGAGACCGTGACCGAGGTAGGCCCCGCAATCCTCGGTGTGGGCAGTACATGAGCGGCCCCAGGGTCAGTCTCGGTCCCAGCCTCCACCAAGTTAACCCAATGTGCCGTCAGTGAGATGTAGTGTCCCTGCCCGGCAGCACTTGTCCACGTGTCCATGGTTAGGTGGAACTTCTCAGAAACAGCGTTGGTCAGGGCACGGATGATGTTCTTTGACACGTGCTGGTGTAGGGCTGGGACGGCACATCAGGAAAAATAGTGGCGCCTGGAGACCGAATACCGAGGGGCAGCCACCGCCATGAGATTGCGAAAGGCCTCGGTCTCTACCAGCCTATAGGGCAGCATCTCCAGGCTCAGCAATTTGGAGATGTGGACGTTGAGGGCTTGGGCATGTGGGTGGGTGGAACTGTATTTCCTCTTGCGCTCCAGCGTCTGCTGTAAAGACAGCTGAACGCTGCGCTGGGACACATTGGTGGACACTGTGGAGGATCGTGGAGGCGAAGGTGTGGTTTTCCAGCGGGAGGCGCTCGTGCCGGGGTCCTGGGCAGGGGGTTGACTAGCAGAGGCAGCGAGTGACACAGGGGAAGGAGCAGTGGTGTGACCCGCAGGAGGTGGTGAACGGCCTTGGTTCCATTGAGTGGGGTGTTTAGCACTCATATGCCTGCGCATGCTGGTGGTGGTTAGGCTAGTAGTGGTGGCACCCCTGCTGATCCTGGTGTGGCACAGGTTGCACACCACAGTCCGTCGGTCATCCTCACTTTCTTTAAAGAACCTCCAGACTTGCAAACATCTAGGCCTCGCCACGGGAGCTTCACTACGTGAAACAGTTGCTGCTGATGCACCAGCTCTGGCCCTGCTTCTCCCTCTGGCCACACCACTGCCTCTTCCAACCTGTTCTGGTGCAGCACTCGCCTCCGCCTCAGAAGCACTGTCTTCACTCGGCTTATCAACCCAGCTTGGGTCAGTCACCTCGTCATCCTCCGATTCCTCAGTCTGCTCCCCCCTCGGACTTCCTGCCCTGACAACAACTTCACCACTGTCTGACAACCGTGTCTCCTCATCGTCCGACACCTCTTTACAAACTTCTTCCACTAACTCAACATTGTCATCATCATCATCATCATCACCCACAGACTGCGACAGTTGGAAAACTTGGGCATCGGGAACGAGGTCAGCAGCAACCTGAGAAGTGGTTTGTGACTCTGGGAAGGGTCCAGAAAACAGTTCCTGAGAGTATGCCGGATCGCATTCCAAATTTTCCTGGGAGGGGGCAGACTGGGGGGAAGGAGGTTGAGGTGGAGGAGCCAGAGGAGTGCTCCCTTGGGTAACGTGGGTGGACTGCGTGGAAGACTGACTGGTGGACAAATTACTTGAAGCATTGTCCGCAATCCACAACATCAGCTGTTCGCACTGTTGTGGTTTCAACAGTCCGCTACCACGTGTCCCTGTAAGTTGAGACAGGAAGCTAGGGAGTGTAGCTCTGCGGCGTTCCCCTGCTCCCTCATCAGCAGGTACTGTCTCACCCTGCCCAGGACCACGGCCTCTGCCCCCTGCAGTAATTGATTGCCCACGCTTACGCCCTCGTCCTCGACCCTTAGGGGTTCAACATTTTCTGTATATAAGTGTATTATATAAAAAATAAAAAATAAATGGGCCTGCTGTACTGAAACCCACAAAACCAAGTCTGGTTTAATTAAGTGACGTACAGAAAGTGTCACCTGGACAGAAAATACGGATTGGAGTGAGTGTACTGAACTGTGACACACAGAATGGTTCCACGCAGCTGTGTGAAATGGATTTGTATCACTGAGCTAACACAACCAAAAAACTAATTTTTTTATATTTTTTTTTGTAGTTTTTTTTTTTTGGGAACGTGACGTGCAGAAACTATCGTAGCGCTAACTGACACCCTACTGACGGTGGCTATTTTGACTGCGACCCAGACAAATGTCGCATAGAGATTTTTGGAATCAAGCTATATACGTGACAGCAAAAGACTTGGTTTAATTAAGTGGCGTACAGAAAGTGTCACCTGGACAGAAAATACGGATTGGAGTGAGTGTACTGAACTGTGACACACAGAATGGTTCCACGTAGCTGTGTGAAATGGATTTGTATCACTGAGCTAAAACAACTAAAAAACTATTTTAAAAAAAAATTTTTTTTGGGAGTTTTGTTTTTTTTGGAACGTGACGTGCAGAAACTATCGTAGAGCTAACTGACACCCTACTGACGGTGGCTATTTAGACTGCGACCCAGACAAATGTCGCACAGAGAGTTTTGGGATCAAGCTATATACGTGACAGGCAGCAAAAGATTTGGTTTAATTAAGTGACGTACAGAAAGTGTCACCTGGACAGAAAATACGGATTGGAGTGAGTGTACTGAACTGTGACACACAGAATGGTTCCACGCAGCTGTGTGAAATGGATTTGTATCACTGAGCTAAAACAACTAAAAAACCATTTTTTTTATATATTTTTTTTTGGAGTTTTGTTTTTTTGGGAATGTGACGTGCAGAAACTATCGTAGAGCTAACTGACACCCTACTGACGGTGGCTATTTTGACTGCGACCCAGACAAATGTCGCACAGAGAGTTTTGGGATCAAGCTATATACGTGACAGGCAGCAAAAGACTTGGTTGTATTAAGTGACGTACAGAAAGTGTCACCTGGACAGAAAATACGGATTGGAGTGAGTGTACTGAACTGTGGCACACAGAATGGTTCCACGCAGCTGTGTGAAATGGATTTGTATCACTGAGCTAAAACAACTAAAAAACTATTTTTTTTATATATTTTTTTTGGAGTTTTGTTTTTTTGGGAACGTGACGTGCAGAAACTATCGTAGAGCTAACTGACACCCTGCTGACGGTGGCTATTTTGACTGCGACCCAGACAAATGTCGCACAGAGATTTTTGAGATCAAGCTATATACGTGACAGGCAGCAAAAGACTTGGTTGTATTAAGTGACGTACAGAAAGTGTCACCTGGACAGAAAATACGGATTGGAGTGAGAGTACTGAACTGTGACAGACAGAATGGTTCCACACTGCTGTGTGAAATGGATTTGTATCACTGAGATATAACATTAAAAAAAAAGGGGGTTATATATGGCGATAGCTGCACTACTAGTGCCAGCCAGCCAGCCAAGCCAGGAGACAAAAAAAAAAAGTCTTGTAGCCCTTAGAAGGGCTGTTGGGTTCTTTGTGGGTGATTCCTGCCTAACAGAGAACTAAATGCAGGCCCTAACACTCTCCCTGAAACGCAGCAGCTCTATCCCTAACCACATCCAGACAACATCTGAGCCGAGCACCGCGGCCAGTCAGTAGTATATTCCAGGGTCACCTGATCAGGCCAGCCAACCCCTGCTATCGACATGTAAGGGCTTCACGTGATGCTGGGTGTACCGCAGAGTCTCCTGGCTTGTGATTGGCTGTGTTTATAGGTGCCAAAAATGCACAATGCGGAAGTTGCCATTTCCTCGAGCATGGCGAGATACTCGTCCGAGCAGCGAGCACTTACGAGTACCCTAATACTCGAACAAGCACCAAGCTCGGACGAGTATGCTCGCTCACCTCTAGAGGGGACCTCATTTAGAGAATGGGAAAGAGAGGCATGCTCTGTTTCCTGTGCAGAGGTCAGGATAAGCTATGATATCGCCTATTGTTAATGGTGGAGGCTGGGTTACCTGCCTTTGACGATAATGCAATAGCTCCTAAAAAGTTACCTGTACAGAACAGGAACTCTCAACATATTATTAATCCTATTGGTCAATGTAAAAAAATGCACAATTTTAAATATATTATTATACTATATAGCTGGTAACATGGAAAATTAAATAAAAATTAAAAATTCTAAAAAAATATGTTTAACATAAAAACATAATTTAAGTTATAGGTCATTTTCTGATGACGAGAGTCTAAGGCTACTTTCACACTTGCTGTAGCAGGGCTGGAGCGTACTTCCGGTGGCATGGTGGGCTAGCGTTAGCACAGATCTGGCAGGCTGTTCCCCCACCAGAACAGCCTGCCGGACCCTGCTACCACCTAAGAGGAAAAGCAGGAAGCTGCTGGCAGCATGGACTAGGCAGGACCGAAGCAGGATTGATTTTGGGCGGTGATACACTATTATTGTTTTTCTTTATAACTGAAGGTACTCTCTAACATCAGAAAACCCCTTTCAGAACCGCTTGCTATATATGTGGTTGCACTATGACGGTATAATAGGTACCTGCAATGGTGCGCCTTCTGTAACTTCAGGAATATGCATTTCCCTTTCCTTGTATTCTCCAGATGGTTCTATACATTCTTGTTCAGACTGGTAATTCATTTCTAATAAATATGAAGAATCATATGTACTGTTGTCAGGAATTGTGCATAGATTTAAAAGCCTCAATGCAAACAAATTGCTTTATCCATTATGCTGGTACACTATACACTGAAGATCTCATTTGGGTCTTCTAGATGACAGAGACTTTACAATAGCTTTTTTTCAGTGGGATAAACATCTGCTTTCTATAATTTTTTTTTTTATTCCCGTGAGTCATGTTTTATTTCAGAGCTATTTCAGGTACTCATTAAAGAAGGTTTAATCCAATTGCACAGCTCACTGAATGATGAAATCATGTATAACATTTTAAGAAGTGTTGTGTCAAACAAGGCACAAAATGTAAAATTCAACCATGTTTCCCACATTGCTCATTAACACATTTCAATGTCAGCAATGAAGCTTATCGTGACTTCATAGCCTATTAGACATTGCCTTTGAGCATTATTAGCACACGGCTAGAGATGTATTCACCTATGTTTACCCGAAAAAGTTATCATACACCAAACGGCCATAACATTTGGTAGGTACTAACCATTGTGTGCCCAATACTACACAAAAGGATTTGGAGAAGCAGTTGGCCCTTGTCAAAGTCCCTTAAAGTGTAATTGTCATGTTTTTTTTTTATTTGCTAGTTTAATAGAGCTAGTCATGTATACCCAAGTTAGTCTGTCAATTATTGTCAAAAGATCTGTAATTACCTTATAATAACAGCTTTCATTAATGTCTCCTGTCCCTTTTCACTGGTCCCTTAAAAGACTGTTGCTATGGCTCATCTGCCTCTGGCTAATCATGAACAGAAGAGGGGCGGTCCTTCACAATGCATGCCTGTATTAGGCTTCAGAGTGAGGAGGCGTGTCAGTAAGTAATCCAATCTGATTGGCTAGCAGGAAGATGCTGGCTACAGCAAGTGTGTATGTGAAGTGAGGGAAAGCAGTTTTGGCTTTTGGCCAGAGAACAGCAGTTTTTGGCCAGAGAACAGGCAGAGGAGCCATCTTGAGAAGATCCTCATGTTGTAGAGGTTAAAATAGCCATAACTAAGGTAAAAACTCAAGGAAAACAGTGGTATGTGAAGAAACTAAAGATTTTTTTTTATGCATAATGCTCCACCAACAATAACATATGCTAAAATAGATTTTTTTATGAAAACATGACAGTCACACTTTAAATCCTTATGCATAGCCATTTTTCCTGTTTTCACACATTAAAGGGGTTCTCTGGGAATGAAGAAAATGAAAATACTTAAAGATTACTTCATTATAAATATATCCCCAAATATCTTACATTAGTTATAATGGCTTGTTTTGTCTAGGGAGCAATCATTAGGAGAAATAAAATGGCCGCCATCCTATTAGTACACACAAAACCTATCCTGATCACACAGCAGGACAAGTTACTTCACAACACTGAGGTAACGAGCTGCCTCATCCTCTTCTCTACTTGACAGGGAGCACGATCCCGAACACAGATGATAAGATCTTTAGCTGAATCTCTGTAGGAATGGAGTTCATGCGCAGATGTGGCTAATAAGCAGCACTTGTATGCAGTCTCCATTACCACAGTCTGTCATGTCCATACTCTCTGCAGTTCATGTCTCCTGATGAACTCCATTCCCACAAAGATTCAGCTAAATATCATATTAAAGAGGACCTTTCATGGGTCCAGACACTGTTAAGTAAGTAGAAGGTTATATATAGCATCTAGCATGGAGTTCAGAGCACTTACTATTTTTTCTGGGCACTGCTCTGTTCGCTCGCTGTGCCCCTGTAGAAATCTCCCACGTGCTATGCTAGTGCATAGCATTGGAACAGGGAGGAGGAGACACCAGGGTTTCTCAATGGCTGTAGTGCTGTCCAATCGCAGTGGAGAGTGTCACAGCCAGGGAGAAGGTGAGCTTTTTTTCCTCCCTGGCTGTGACGCTCTCCTCTGCGATTAGACAGCGCTACAGCCAGGGAGAAGGAGCCCCCCATTAAGAAACCCTGGAGTTTCTTCCTCCCTGTTCCGATGCTATGCATTAGCATAGCACGTGGGAGAATTCTACAGGGGCACAGCGGGCGAACGGAGCCCGTAATAGCACCTTTTATGAAGTCTAGGCTTATTCTGTTTGGAGGAGCCCTTGGCGCTCACCACCCTGGAATACTAGGTGTATGAACAGTTGACCATAGACCCACTACACTAGCACTGGTCAACAATTACGTTCCTGTCTCCTGCCACAGAAGAAAACCATGACTTCACTAAACATGAATGTTACAAAATACTGTATATATTCACCAAATGTGTATCTGTCCTGAAGGGATTAAAGGGGTTATCCGGTAATATATATCGGTAATATATATAAATGATAATGTATGGTGCTATACTTGGTAAGCTCACCAAAGTGCTGTGCCCTCCTCCATCAGCTGATCAGTGGGGGTGCCAGAAGTCACACCCCTGCAAATCTCATATTAATGACCTATCCTAGGGATATGTCATCAGTACATAAATCTCAGAGAACTCCTTGAAGAAGTTAAGATTAGTTGCCCCCTAAATCCACCAACAGCATATAATAGCACCATGTTCAGCTTCATGTCCCCTCCAGTCTATACAATGCTGCAGAATCAGGATGGTGTATTTTAGCTGCAGCCTTTCCCACTTCATTCTGTGGGGAACTCTTACTACATATTGTAGGACCCCTTTAAAATATTAAGAACATTCTGATTGAAGTTGATGTTGAATCATCGCCAACACAAATATCAAGTTATTTTTGATAAAACACAATTCATTCATAACTTGGTAACATATGCAACCTTCATGTGCAAACGGCATTGGTGAGCAGTGCATTGGAGTGTTAAAGGTTATGTCAAAAAGTGATGGTTTATCACTAGACCTGAAGAAGAAGGGTCCGCAGTGTTGATTTAGTTCTGCAATCCCTTTAAAGGCATCCCTCCAGCCGGCTGTGCAGGAACAATTAATTTGAGAGCCATTCTGCAGTTCCCAGCGCAGCAAGCGGAGGACGCCACTGTGCAGGGAGAATCACTGAAGGAGATGCAGCACAAAATCAGCAATCAGGCCCCTTGACTCCGAGGACTGGTGTCCCAGAGATTCAACCCAAATAAATCATAGGAAGGCATATCCTTGTGATATCTCACCACTTTGTACAAGGAGAATAACCCTTTAAGGTTTGCTGTGCAGGTTTTAGAATCTAGATATAATTCCACCAGCTGTACATTATACTGACACGGAAAGATATTCTGAAATATATTGTTTAAAAACATTTAAAGTGAATATCCACTCTTGAATAGCCAAATAGTTCCAAGCACTAAAAGACAGGTGGATGGTTTTCTGGATATAATTTTTTGTTTAAGCCACTTCATGTATTCGACATTCTGCCCTGGCTCTTTATCCCCTTTTTATTTTCCTGTTCACATAGCTGTATAGCTGCTTGTTTTTTGCGGCACAAGTCGTACTTACTAATGGCTCCATTTACTGTTGCATACGATGTAGTAGGAAGCTGGGAAAAAAAATCAAAATGGGGTGGAATTGGAAAAAAACGCAACACTGACACCGTTTTATGGATTTTGTTTTTATGGTGTTAGCTATGAGGTAAAACTGATCCATGCCCTTCATTTTCTGGGTGAGTACTATTAAAACTAGTGTTGAGCGAAGCATTCAAAGCGGAATTCGGTCCGAAGTTTAGGAAAACTTCGATTCGCAATGAATCCGAATTTTCTCGGAATTTGTGGTAACAAATCGGTTTTACCTAAAGTAATGGCTACAAGTTTTACAAAGTGAAAGTAAGAAGCCCGGGAACGTGAGACCACCTATGATGCTCTGCAGCCAGCTAATACGCAGATAGCCATCCTTTGTGATGTCCAGGCCTTTAAAACCCTCATCACACACTGTCTCCGCCATTTTCCTGTGAGCTGAGCATAGGGAGAGACATGGCAAGCGCTCATGCGCTAGGGACCATGTTGCTGAAAATGATTAATAGAAGAGTATTGGAGATGGAGACTGCAGGGAGACTTATGCTGCGTAAGTTTTATTTATTTATTCCTACATTTACTTATCCCTACATCAGCCGTAAACTAAGATATGTAATTCAATACCAATAAGATGGAAGCCTTTATTATTCCACTGCCAACGTGCCAACCAATACCATCCAGTCTGCACCCTTTAGGGGGACCAGGTCTTAATGATGACCATCCTCATCTTTTGATGGTTTTACTTTTTCCAAATCATCCTTCAAAGTCTCCATGTCCTAGAAAAGTCAGCAAGATGCAGAGAGAAGAGTTGGATGTTTCTGATGACATATTCTCATCGATATTAGATGATGTGGAAAAGGAGGAAAAGCAGATGGCAGAAGAAGAGCTCCTACCTGTAGGGCAGAAGAGTGCTGGGGCTAGAGAAGTGCGTATGCCAGAGCTGATTAATATTCTGTGTTTACTGTCAACCTGCAGCAGATTGCAGGCCAGAACAGCAATAATATGCATATTGTCCCCAAAGCTTACCAGCCAAACCCCATACCTGCAACAGCCCCTGTATAAAGGTGCATTAAAGGTGCAGCAGGGCCATTAACAATGAAGATCGACTATACAGTGCGGTCTTCATAATTTCAATGAAAGACAGGCTAATTGGCCGTGCGGTTCTTCACTGCAGAATGACTGCAACCCGTCCGCAGCACGGGCATTCCATGTGGCAGTACCCTAAGGCTACATGCACACGACAGTGAAAAAAAGTCTGTTAAAAACGGATAAACTGTCCATTTTTAACGGACATTTTTTTCACTGATGCCTTTCTGAGAAACAGACTTTAAAAATGGACCCATTCAACTGTCAGTGAAAAACAGACAGGATACAACATGTTCTATTTTTTGACGTCTTTCTTGGCTAACTTTGGTGAAGTTGCTGAATTGAATTTTTCAAAACTTTGCTCATCTGTAATTACAGTTATACCACATTTATATACTTTTTTGTGTTGTAATACTGAAAAAGGCTCCGGGAAAAAAAAATTTCTTACTCCCATAACTTTTTTATAGTTATGTCTAGAGAGCTTTGTGAGGGCTCATTTTTTGTAGTTTTTAATGACATCATTTTGGAGTGTGTATTACTTTTTGATCACTATTCCATTTTTTGGGGAGGTGAAGCAACAAAAAATGGCAAGCTCCATTTTTAAAAACCAGACATGTACGGTGGAGATCAGGAAAGGGTTAAATTCCTCTTTGTTTGGATCCTTAGTAGAGCAGGCAGTCTTACATAACTATTTCAATCAGAAAATTCGCTCTGACTAGAGAACCCCCTCTAGTGGCTCAGTTAGAGCATCACATATTACAATCCAATGTTCTTCTGTGGGCATATTTAACCAGATCTATCACGAGAACAACAGAGCTATCAAACTGTTATTCCAATTCGACGCCTACTATTATAATGAGTATTATCCTGCAGATATCTTCCCCTCACAAGCAGCAGTAATCTGACAACAGATTACCTCTTCATATATAAGGTCTAATCACTTGTGTTGATGTTGACTGCTTCAGAAGGACAATATTTTGCATTTAAATGCAGAAAAAAAGCCCAAAATACTAAAAAATATTCTGTTCTATGAATACTATGTTTAAAAAAAATTCAAATTTCTGATGGAAACGTCCCTTCATGTTTGCAAAAAAAGATATGAAGCTCAGCATCTGAAAATCAGAACCCTGGCTACTAGACAGATATATAACCACATGAAGACGTTTTGCCCAGAATATAACACCTAGCTATAAGAAGCCGATAGAAGGTGGACGTTCACCTAAAGATCCAATCTCAGTGATCTAACATTTTTTCTACTGGACAACTCTGTAGTAAATACTGGTGATGGCTGGCCATTCAGCAAATAGTAGACGCAAGAAACTAAAACATGTGGTATATAAAAGAACATATAATTTGTATTAATCAGTATTAATGAGTGCACTATTCTTTACTATCCTCCAGCCACTAATGGGTAAGAATGGACAAATGGTCACCTATTCTACAATTTTTCATACAAATGGTCCACCTGTCACTGTGTGTAATGTAATCTGATACAACAACCTCCTACCTTTATTCTGCTGTTCGCTGTCTTCTCTCCTGTGAATTATGCTTCAAAAATAAAAAGAGAGAATAAAACGGATGACTGTATTTTCCCTGTATGTGTACGGTTTACAGTAAGTAGTCCAGATAGCGGGTCCCTGAATGCTACATCCTGCATACTACAGCAGGACTCTCTGTACTGTGCCTGAAAGTAGTAGGAGCTGTACGCCTGGCTAATCAAGAGGAGCATTAATTAGTAATGGGCAGCTTCAATAATTAAAGCTGTTCCTTTCATCTTCATTTCAATAGATAATTTCCTCCTTATTCCAGAGCTGCGTTATTTTCTTTCGGCAAAGTAATACACTGCTATATCTGGTTGCTGTGGAAACCAGCTATCACCATAGCAACGAAAAAGCAAATGGACACCTTCATGTTTAAGGCTGGAAGTACAAAACTTCAATTAAATAATTAGATACCCCCTGTAAATGTAACAGAGGGGCGTGATGGTGTCAGGGTTACAAAAATTAAGCTGATCAGAGGTTAAGTGGCATGCTTTAACGTAAGACACACCTTCATTGTTCAGTCCAGGTTTTCCTTGAAAGTATATTGAATTTACAATAACGTATGGTGGGCTCACACTGGGCTTGCTACACTAAGTGGCTTGTGAATAACTGGAGTTAAAAATTGAGCTAAACACAGGATCTCAATCCCTGGAGACACTGTTCTTACTGGTCTTTGTAACTGAGATTATGTAAAGCAAAATAGGAGGAAAGTGTCAGTGCACACTGACATATGTATATACAGCACACCCCGGAGGAGCCAGTCCTGAGGATGGGAGTAGTAGTGGCCCTGATGAAGTGTTGTGTCTCGGTGTACTCCCTCAGGACAGTGCTCCTCGGGTTTGGTACAGTGGAAATGAAGTACTGAAGAATGGGGCCAGAATTAAACGTAATAAAATCTCACTAAATGCCAGTAAAACTTCAAATACACTCAATAGCAGCTGATTTCAAGGCCAATTTTCTGGCACCAGTAAAGAATATGGAGGCAGGTTGGATGGCTGCCTTTAGCACTAGTATTGTATAGGTCTATTAGAAGTCTGGGAGATGGGTGTCTTAGCCGTAGTCCTTCACTTCACAGCAGTGTCTTTTATGCTATTTGTAGATGTTCACTCTGCTGTCCATCTTCTCAAGGATTTACTTGAGGCTGTATATCTTTGATCTCTCTGGACAATCCTCTTCAGGGGAAGGAGCTCGGGCATCAGCTTCCTCTCCACACTGGGTTTTTACAGGAACTCCCCCTCCTAGCAAGAAGCAGGATCAGCCCACTCCTAAGAAGAGGGGAGGAACAGGGTGGTTAGCTCTGTTCCTTGCCAACCGTTTGTCATCCATACCCTTGTGGAACAAACGGCAGGAAACATACAAAATACATAACAATATAAAACAATAACCAAATCCAATATCATAGTACCACCAGGTCTGGTGTACTACATATACACTGGAGCAGAGGTTAAAGGGTGAATATCACTGTGACAGAGGTGAGCATGTTGCCCTTCTTGAAGATTGCATTAGAGATCTGGAGCAAGTGCAGTATGCTTTCTGATTGATGGGGGTGGTGGATTCATAACACGCACAGAAGTGCATGCTACCCTCCCACTAGGGTCATGTCCAAAGACAGGACGATCTGTGCCCGTCCTTCTCTCCCTGCAACCTGTCAGCACATCCCCCCTGTCCCAATTCTGCTCCTCCACACTGACTGAGATCACAGACAGCTGAAGGGGTTTGGCTGCTCTTGGACTGGTAAATCTCAGAATCCATAGTAGTTAGAGATATGACCTAGGTCTTGTTTTAAGTGCAACAATCTAAGTTTTAAAACAAGACCTTGAATATGCAGCTCTCACTGGGACCCATTTCTAACGGCCATATCTCAGGCTTTACAAGTTGTCAGCTTTAAAACAAGACCTGGCTCATATTTCTAACTGCCATGCAGCCTGCAATACAGCATCAGATGCTAGGACATATTAGATAAATCCTTAGCTACTGAAGTGTCAACCTGCAGGATGTCCTTGGCAGTGTAAGTATTAATTAATATGCAAATTAGACCATAAGTGCTACTGAGCCGTCTCCATTGCAGGAAGTGCCGAAGCTTTTGACTATAATCCCTGTTTCACACCTCAGCCTCTGTCATGGTTGACAAGTTATTTGCTATTCAACCTAATGCTGGTACAAGAAGACATAATGCATCACAGATGGTGTATGTGGCTGCATAGGCTCAGACCAGTCAGAGTGTCCATGCTGACACATATCCAGCTCTATGAACAATTGGCACACGGGCATCAGAAATGGACCGTGGAGCAATGGAAAAAGTTACTCTTGTCTGATGAGTAATATTTTCTTTTACATCATGTGCCCAATCTGGTTGTGTGTGGTTTTCATGGTTACAGACAACCCTGCAATCCATCACTGGTGGTCGTGCTTGCACACTATAGGAAAAAGCATCAGCTTCTCTGGTAGCCGAAACCATGGGAGTGCACATAGGCTAGTGCTTTTTCCTACATTGTGCAAGCACGAGCACCACTGATGGATTGCAGGGTTGTCTGTAACCATGGAAACGAGCAGTGTATAATGTTATGGAAAAATGAATCCAGCCAGCAAAAGAAGCAATATGGACAATCACAATACATTAGTGGCTTGTATTAACTTCCACTACATAATAAATGCCACTTACTAAAGTGAGACAATCCCTTTAAAGGCCTTGATGCTGGATAAATACAGTAACCGATAGACAGCTAGTACAGTCCATACATCAACAAGTCAGAGCTGTGTTGTTGGCATGAGGGGGACCTACACTACACAGTATTAGGCAGGTGGTTTAATGTTGTGGCTAATCGGTGTACATAGATATTACATGTCGTACGGTATCCACACTTAATTTAGCTAAAATTTTGGTTAAAGGGGTTCACCAGGAATTAAGAAAATTAAAATACTTAAATATTACTTTATTATAAATATATTTCCAAATATATTCCATTGGTTATAATGGCTTGTTGTGTCTAGGGAGCAATCATTAGGAGAAATAAAATGGCCACCATTCAATTAGTACACACAAAACCTGTCCTAATCACACAGAAGGACGAGTTACTTCAGATCACTGAGGTAAAGAGCTGCCTCATCCTCCTCTCTGCTTGTCAGGGATTATAATACTGAATACAAATGATAGGATCTCCAGCTAAATCTCTGTAGGAATGCTACTCATGAGGAGACATGAAATAGAGAGAGGTGAGGGTCGGGATGTGGCTAATGAGCAGCAGCACTTGTATGTAGTCTCTATTACCACAGCCCAAAATTACCATAGTCTGTCTTCTCCATCCAAGATTTTGCATGGGATCTTCAATCAAGATGGCCACGGTGGACTCCTGTGCAAATGGATGAGGTGAGTATGATTTTTTTTTACCGCCATTTTAGGGAAAATTGATTCATTACTAGAGATGAGCGAGCACTAAAATGCTCGGGTGCTCATTATTCGAGTCGAACTTTTCCCGATGCTCGGGTGCTCGTTTCGAATAACGAACCCCATTGAAGTCAATGGGAGACTCAAGCATTTTTTGCAGGGGACCAAGGCTCTGCCTAGGGAAGGCTGGGTGAAAACCTGGAAACCTCAGAAAATGATGGAAACACCACGGAAATGGACAGGAAACAGCAGGGGCAGCATGCATGGATGCCTCTGAGGCTGCCTAATCCCACCATTACCCCAAATTCTCAGGCAACAGCCTGGTGGTTACCCTCATGGCAATTGTGCTCACCCAGACCAAGAAAGGCGAGGCACATGCCCATCACATGTTAGGGAAGCACCCAACTAGGTGCAACGAAGGTCCATCACCGCCAATTTTCAGGGACACGGTAATGGTGACCCACTTTAAAATGCTGCCTGACAACCTGACGGTGAACCCCTGATTGTCTGTATTTCAATAAGATTGCAGTGTAAAGCATGGTGGTGAGCCTCAGTAATAAGATTGCAGTGTAAAGCATGGTGGTGAGCCTCAGTATGACTTTTTAGATGGAGATTGCATGTGGTCACGTACTCCCTGGAACCCCGTAGTCACCCCTTCTCTGATGTGCTACCCCAGAACATTCTCTGCCCCAATTCGCAAGACCTTTTGCAGTCTCCGTGTGCTGACAGTGGGGATTTACCAGTGTTGTCTGAGGAGGTGGTGGACAATGGCGAGACACAGGTGTCGGGGGGTGAGGTAGTTGTATGGGAAGCAAGTTACAGTGGGGACTCCTTGGGGGGACTTTCTCATGATGGGACAGATTCAATTGTGTTTAGAAAGGCTGATGGGCTTCCGTCAGCACTGTGTGTATAGAACCCCATGGCCTTTCATAAAAATAGTCTGGCGATGACCCCAAGGCAATTTTCAGGGACACGGTAATGGTGACCCACTTAAAAATGTTGCCTGACAACCTGGCGGTGAACCCCTGATTGTCTGTCTTTCAATAAGATTGCAGTGTAAAGCATGGTGGTGAGCCCCAGTAATAGGATTGCAGTGTAAAGCATGGTGGTGAGCCTCAGTATGACTTTTTGGATGGAGATTGCATGTGGTCACGTACTCCCTGGAACCCCATAGTCACCCCTTCTCTGATGTGCTACCCCAGAACATTCTCTGCCCCAATTCGCAAGACCTTTTGCAGTCTCAGTGTGCTGACAGTGGGGATTTACCAGTGTTGTCTGAGGAGGTGGTGGACAATGGCGAGACACAGGTGTCGGGGGGTGAGGTAGTTGTATGGGAAGCAAGTTACAGTGGGGACTCCTTGGGGGGACTTTCTCATGATGGGACAGATTCAACTTGGGTGGATCAGGCACAGGAACAGATCTTTTTTTTTTTTGTGTTTATTTAACTTTTATTTAGCACAAATAACCACAGAGATATTTATTCGTTCTCTTCGCTGCGCAGTATGGCGTTGGGGTTCGTCACTTTGATGGCGAGCTGTGCCGCTCTCTCCACAATGGTCTTTCGGTTCTTTGAGGAGACGTTGAGGAGATCAGTGAAATTCAGTGAATGACGACGCAGGACCCCAACTTAAAAATTTAGCATCAACCGGTACAGTCGTAAATTATGTGCTTGATCAAGTGTGGCATGTGTTCTCTGTATTCTTCTCAGTTTATTACCGTATATGGCAGCTATCCGGAAAAATAGTTTGGAGAGAGAAAAAGATAGGAAAAAGACATAAATTGTTTGGAGAGAGGGCCTGTAGGTGGACCTCCGGAAAGATTGTTTAGAGAGAGGGCCTGTAGGTGGACCTCCGGAAAAATTGTTTGGAGAGAGGGCCTGTAGGTGGACCTCCGGAAAAATTGTTTGGAGAGAGGGCCTGTAGGTGGACCTCCGGAAAAATTGTTTGGAGAGAGGGCCTGTAGGTGGACCTCCGGAAAAATTGTTTGGAGAGAGGGCCTGTAGGGGGCCCTCCTGAAAAATTGTGGTAAAAGAGTGCCAGTTGGACCTCTAAAAAATGGCGTTTTTTTGGTCAGCGTTAGGCAAAGACGACATGGAGGAGGAGGAGTAGGAGGAGTAAAGAAGAGGAATCGGATACATAAGTAATGTTAATCTTTTGCTGCTTTCCCCCGGAGGAGATTTGAATTCTGGTGAAATCCAGGCTTTGTTCATTTTAATAAGCGTCAGCCTGTCAGCGCTGTCAGTTGACAGGTGTGTACGCTTATCGGTGATGACGCCACCAGCTGCACTGAATACCCGCTCTGACAGCACGCTAGCGGCAGGGCAGGCCAGCACCTCCAAGGCGTACAGTTCAGGCCATGTGTCCAGCTTTGAAACCCAGTAGTTGTATGGAGCAGAGTGATCGCTATGGACGTTGGTATGGTCAGCTAGGTACTCCCTCACCATCTTTATGTCTTGCTGGGGTGACATAAAACTGGCAAAGGCCTTGGAGAGCGTTCCCCTGCCAGTGCTGGACAAGCTGCCTGCTCGGCTCCTCTCCCCCGCTACTTGGCCCACAGAACCATGCCCTCTGCCGCTAGCGGCGTCAGATGGGCAGGATTGTTTCAGCTTGTGCACCAGGGCCTGTTGATATCTATTCACTCTCATACTCCTTTCCTCTGCAGGGATGAGAGTGGAAAGGTTCTGCTTGTACCGTGGGTCCAGGAGAGTGAACACCCAGTAATCGGTGTTTGAAAAAATGCTTCTAACGCGAGGGTCACGGGATAGGCAGCCTAACATGAAGTCTGCCATGTGCGCCAGAGTCCCAACACGTTAGAATTCCCTCTCCTCACTGGCCTGACTCTCCATTTCCTCCTCCTCCTCCAAGTCCTTCCCTTCAGCCCATACACGCTCAAGAGTTAAGGACTGAGCACTGATACCCTCTACTGTCTTGCCGACATTCTCCTCCTCTTCCTCCTCATCCTCATCCCCCTCCTCCGATACGCGCTGAGAAACAGACCGGAGGGTGCTCTGGCTATCAAGCGACATATCTTCCTCCACCGTCTCTTGTGACAAGCGCAAAACATCCGACTTCATGCTGAGCAGTGAGTTTTTCAACAGGCAAAGCAGCGGGATGGTGAGGCTGATAATGGCGGCATCGCAGCTGACCATCTGTGTTGACTCCTCAAAGTTGCTCAACACCTGGCAGATATCAGACATCCACGTCCACTCCTCATTGTAGACTTGAGGAATCTGACTGACCTGACTACCAGTTCTGGTGGAAGTTGACATCTGGCAGTCTATAATCGCTCTGCGCTGCTGGTAAACTCTGGATAACATGTTTAATGTTGAATTCCATCTCGTGGGCACTTCGCACAGAAGTCGGTGAGCGGGCAGTTGTAGGCGGCGCTGCGCTGCCCTGAGAGTGGCAGCATCTGTGGTCGACTTGCAGAAATGTGCACAGATGCGGCGCACCTTGGTGAGCAAATCAGACAGATTGGGGTATGTCTTGAGGAACCGCTGAACTATTAGATTGAACACGTGGGCCAGGCATTGCACATGTGTCAGTCTGCTGAGTTGCAGAGCCGCCACCGGGTTACGCCCGTTGTCACACACAACCATGCCTGGCTTGAGGTTCAGCGGTGCCAGCCACAGATCGGTCTGCGCCGTGATGCCCTGTAACAGCTCTTGGGCGGTGTGCCTTTTGTCACCTAAGCTCAGCAGTTTGAGCACCGCCTGCTGGCGCTTACCCACGGCACTGCTGCTGCGCCTAGAGCTACCGACTGAAGGCGCCGTGCCCACGGATGGTAATTCGGAGGAGGAGGTGGAGGAGGGGTCAGAGGAGGAGGCATAGTACATCTGAGAGACCGTGACCAAGGTAGGCCTCTCAATCCTCGGTGTGGGCAGTACATGAGCGGCCCCAGGGTCAGTCTCGGTCCCAGCCTCCACCAAGTTAACCCAATGTGCCGTCAGTGAGATATAGTGTCCCTGCCCGGCAGCACTTGTCCACGTGTCCGTGGTTAGGTGGACCTTCTCAGAAACAGTGTTGGTCAGGGCACGGATGATGTTCTCTGACACGTGCTGGTGTAGGGCTGGGACGGCACATCCGGAAAAATAGTGGCGGCTGGGGACCGAATACCGAGGGGCAGCCACCGCCATGAGATTACGAAAGGCCTCGGTCTCTACCAGCCTATAGGGCAGCATCTCCAGGCTCAGCAATTTGGAGATGTGGACGTTGAGGGCTTGGGCATGTGGGTGGGTGGAACTGTATTTCCTCTTGCGCTCCAGCGTCTGCTGTAAAGACAGCTGAACGCTGCGCTGGGACACATTGGTGGACACTGTGGAGGATCGTGGAGGCGAAGGTGTGGTTTTCCGGCGGGAGGCGCTCGTGCCGGGGTCCTGGGCAGGGGGTTGACTAGCAGAGGCAGCGAGTGACACAGGGGAAGGAGCAGTGGTGTGACCTGCAGGAGGTGGTGAATGGCCTTGGTTCCATTGAGTGGGGTGTTTAGCACTCATATGCCTGCGCATGCTGGTGGTGGTTAGGCTAGTAGTGGTGGCACCCCTGCTGATCCTGGTGTGGCATAGGTTGCACACCACAGTCCGTCGGTCATCCTCACTTTCTTTAAAGAACCTCCAGACTTGCGAACATCTAGGCCTCGCCACGGGAGCTTCACTACGTGAAACAGTTGCTGCTGATGCACCAGCTCTGGCCCTGCTTCTCCCTCTGGCCACACCACTGCCTCTTCCAACCTGTTCTGGTGCAGCACTCGCCTCCACCTCAGAAGCACTGTCTTCACTCAGCTTATCAACCCAGCTTGGATCAGTCACCTCGTCATCCTCCGATTCCTCAGTCTGCTTCCCCCTCGGACTTCCTGCCCTGACAACAACTTCACCACTGTCTGACAACCGTGTCTCGTCCGACACCTCTTTACAAACTTCTTCCACTAACTCAACATTGTCATCATCATCATCATCATCACCCACAGACTACGACAGTTGGAAAACTTGGGCATCGGGAACGAGGTCAGCAGCAACCTGAGAAGTGGTTTGTGACGCTGGGAAGGGTCCAGAAAACAGTTCCTGAGAGTATGCTGGATCGCATTCCAAATTTTCCTGGGAGGGGGCAGACTGGGGGGAAGGAGGTTGAGGTGGAGGAGCCAGAGGAGTGCTCCCTTGGGTAACGTGGGTGAACTGCGTGGAAGACTGACTGGTGGACAAATTACTTGAAGCATTGTCCGCAATCCATGACATCAGCTATTCGCACTGTTGTGGTTTCAACAGTCCTCTACCACGTGTCCCTGTAAGTTGAGACATGAAGCTAAGGAGCTCTGCGGCGTTCCCCTGCTCCCTCATCAGCAGGTACTGTCTCTCCCTGCCCAGGACCACGGCCTCTGCCCCCTGCAGTAACTGAATGCCCACGCCCACGCCCTCGACCCTTAGCCCTGGGGTTCAACATTTTCTGTATATAAGTGTATTATATAAAAAATAAAAAATAAATGGGCCTGGTGTACTGAAACCCACAAACTTGTTCAGTCTGGTTTAATTAAGTGACGTACAGAAAGTGTCACCTGGACAGAAAATACGGATTGTAGTGAGTGTACTGAACTGTGACACACAGAATGGTTCCACGCAGCTGTGTGAAATGGATTCGTATCACTGAGCTAATACAACAAAAAAACTATTTTTTTTATATATATTTTTTATTTTATATATTTTTTTTTAAGTTTTGTTTTTTTTTGGAACGTGACGTGCAGAAACTATCGTAGCCCTAACTCACATCCTGCTGACAGTGGCTATTTTGACTGCGACCCAGACAAATGTCGCACAGAGATTTTTGTGATCAAGCTATATACGTGAGAGCAAAAGACCTGGTTGGATTAAGTGACGTACAGAATGTGTCACCTGGACAGAAAATACGGATTGTAGTGAGTGTACTGAACTGTGACACACAGAATGGTTCCACGCTGCTATGTGAAATGGATTCGTATCACTGAGGTAAAATAAAAAAAAACTATTTTTTTTATATATATTTTTTTTAAGGTTTGTTTTTTTTGGAACGTGACGTGCAGAAACTATCGTAGCCCTAACTCACATCCTGCTGACGGTGGCTATTTTGACTGCGACCCAGACAAATGTCGCACAGAGATTTTTGTGATCAAGCTATATACGTGAGAGCAAAAGACCTGGTTGGATTAAGTGACGTACAGAATGTGTCACCTGGACAGAAAATACGGATTGGAGTGAGTGTACTGAACTGTGACACACAGAATGGTTCCACGCAGCTGTGTGAAATGGTTTCGTATCACTGAGCTAAAACAACAAAAAAACTATTTTTTTTATATATTTTTTTTTATATATATTTTTTTAAGTTTTGTTTTTTTTGGAACGTGACGTGCAGAAACTATCGTAGCCCTATCTCACACCCTGCTGACGGTGGCTATTTTGACTGCGACCCAGACAAATGTCGCACAGAGATTTTTGTGATCAAGCTATATACGTGAGAGCAACAGACCTGGTTGGATTAAGTGACGTACAGAATGTGTCACCTGGACAGAAAATACGGATTGTAGTGAGTGTACTGAACCGTGACACACAGAATGGTTCCACACTGCTGTGTGAAATGGATTTGTATCACTGAGATATAACAATTAAAAAAAAGGGGTTATATATGGCGATAGCTGCACTACTAGTGCCAGCCAGCCAGCCAGCCAAGCCAGGAGACAAAAAAAAATTTCTTGTAGCCCTTAGAAGGGCTGTTGGGTTCTTGTGAGATCACTCCTGCCTAACAGAGAACTAAATGCAGGCCCTAACACTCTCCCTGAAACGCAGCAGCTCTATCCCTAACGACATCCAGACAGCATCTGAGCCGAGCACCGCGGCCAGTCACTAGTATATTCCAGGGTCACCTGATCAGGCCAGCCAATCCCTGCTATCGACATGTAAGGGCCCCACGTGATGCTGGGTGTACTGCAGAGTCTCCTGGCTTGTGATTGGCTGTGTTTATAGGCGCCAAAAATGCACAATGCGGAAGTTGCCATTTCCTCGAGCATGGCGAGATACTCGTCCGAGCAGCGAGCACTTACGAGTACCGTAATACTCGAACGAGCACCAAGCTCGGACGAGTATGCTCGCTCATCTCTAATTACCATAAAACACAAGGACATTCAGCTTCACAATGAATCAAATTTGTCTGAAATTTGGACTGAAGTCCATTTCGTAATTTCTTTGATTCGCTCAACACTAATAGTTTGCCAAGAGAAACCAGGACACTTTCCTCACCACTTGGCATCTTGGAAACCTGAGCAGGTTGGATAGAATTGGCACATGTGTAGGACCTTAAAAAGAACGGTATGCACCTGTAGAAAAAGAAGCTACTCGCCAGATGTCGTTCTGCTGAGTGCACAATGGCACAGCTAGCACTCAGTATTAGGTAGGATCCCTGCAGCTGCACGCTGCCTCTCTGGTGGTTTGTGTGCGCCGGAGCTGTCAGTGAATATACCTCAGTATCAGGAAGAAGGTTCTGTGCATCCCAGAATGGGTTTGAAGAAAACCTTATTTTGGTGCAGAAACAATGCATTTCAGGGTTGCACTAACCTTCTATAGTAGTGGATTGTGGTACCTGTTACCCAGAAGCATTGCCATTAGAAAACATGGCGGAAGCAGTGCCATTAGAAAACATAGCATCTGGAAATATTTCACGCGAGTTGTTTTACATGTTCTCCATCACAGGAGTCCCCAAAGAAATCCTCACTGATCTGGGTACACACCTGATGACAAAGGTTATAAAGGAAGTGTGCACATTGTTTAAAATTACACCCATATGTCAAATGTGAAGAAAAGGTTATGAAGACCCTGAAGCATACAACAGGAAGTTAAGGAATTCCTTCAGAGGTATAGAGGAAATTTTTCTGATTGTCCAGGCTGTACACACCTAATAAAAACATACCTCCCAACCGTCCCGGATCCAGCGGGACAGTCCCGGATTGCAGTGGCAGTCCCGCTGTCCCGGTACGGGGGAGGTATGTCCCGGTCTCTGGCAGCTGTCTCTGCGTCCATAGGACGCAGAGACACTTGCCTGTTGCAGGAAAGAGCAGACAGCCGGAATCGGCTGTCTGCTTCTTCCATCCTCCCTCCTGTCCCCCCTGCAGCTCCCGGTACCTTTCATCCATGCATCGGGTCTCGGCAGGGGGCGGGGCCTGCTGTCAGAATTGGCTCCGCCCCCTTCAGACACGAGCAGAAGATCTTCCTGCTGGTGATGCTGGCCCTGCTGCTAGGAAAAAGGTTAGTGTAATACTTTTATTTTTTTTAACTTTCTGTGAACTGTGTTTATTATCCCTGGACTGTGACATCAATGTTAATCCCTGGACTGTGACACCACTGTGTTTATTATCCCTGTACTGTGACATCACTGTGTTTATTATCCCTGGACTGTGACATCAATGTTAATCCCTGGACTGTGACACCACTGTGTTTATTATCTCTGTACTGTGACATCACTGTGTTTATTATACCTGTACTGTGACATCACTGTGTTTATTATCCCTGGACTGTGACATCACTGTGTTTATTATCCCTGTACGGTGACATCCAGTTTATTATCCCTGGACTGTGACATCACTGTGTTTATTATCCCTGTACTGTGACATTACTGTGTTTATTATCCCTGTACTGTGACATCACTGTGTTTATTATCCCTGTACGGTGACATCACTGTCTTTATTATCCCTGGACTGTGACATCACTGTGTGTATTATCCCTGTACTGTGACATCACTGTGTTTATTATCCCTGTACGGTGACATCACTGTGTTTATTATCTCTGTACTGTGACATCACTGTGTTTATTATCCCTGTACGGTGACATCACTGTGTTTATTATCCCTGTACTGTGACATCGCTGTGTTTATTATCCTGTACAGTGACATCGCTGTGTGTATTATCCCTGGACCTAATAACCGTGTCCCTTCCCACCCTGGTAGTGCCAGGCTGCCGCTGCTGGTTGTATCTGGCTGGCGAAGGAAAAAAGGGGGGAACCCCACGCCATTTAAAAAAAAAATTATTTAATTATTTTTGTAAAAAAATGGCGTGGGTTCCCCCCTTTTCCTTCGCCAGCCAGATACAACCAGCAGCGGCAGCCTGGCACTACCTGGGTGGGAAGGGACACGGTTATTGGCCCTTCCCAGCCTAATGGTACCAGCCTGCAGCCGCCCCAGAGCCAGACCCTCAATTTAGAAGGTCCGGTCCTGCGGGTACCCGGCTCTTCCCGGCACCCCTGGTGGCGGTGGGTGCCGAGGTAATAGATATTGGGGTTAGTGCTGGCCTGCCATACCGGCAAGCACTAAGCCCAGTATTAGTAATCAGGGCCGTCAGTAGATAGCCGTAATTACTAAAACTGTAGTATTGTAAAAAAAATACACACACACCAGTATAAAACATTTTATTGAAATAAACACTCCCCCAGACCCCTGTTTGACCATTTTATTAAAAAAAAAAAAAAAAAAAAGCTGGTCCGACGCAGTCCACCGAATCTGACGTAGTCCTCTGCATTCACGACCCTGAAAAATAGAAAACAAACACACAAACACAGACCACTTACCTCTTCCTGCACTGGGATAATACACACAGCGATGTCACTGTACAGGGATAATACACACAGTGATGTCAAAGTCCAGGGATAATACACACAGTGATGTCACTGTACAGAGATAATAAACACAGTGATGTCACTGTACAGAGATAATAAACACAGTGATGTCACTGTACAGGGATAATAAAGACAGTGATGTCACAGTACAGGGAGAATAAAGACAGTGATGTCACAGTACAGAGATAATAAACACAGTGATGTCACTGTACAGAGATAATAAACACAGTGATGTCACATTACAGGGATAATAAACACAGTGATGTCACAGTACAGGGATAATAAACACAGTGATGTCACAGTCCAGGGATAATAAACACAGCAATGTCACAGTCCAGGGATAATAAACACAGTGATGTCACAGTACAGGGATAATAAACACAATGATGTCACCGTACAGGGATAATAAACGCAGTGATGTCACAGTACAGAGATAATAAACACAGTGATGTCACCGTAAAGGGATAATAAGCACAGTGATGTCACCGTAAAGGGATAATAAGCACAGTGATGTCACAGTACAGGGATAATAAACACAATGATGTCACAGTACACCTGTGCAAACAAGGCCTGGGGGGGGGGCGCAGATAAGGCTATCATCATGATTTAGAAAAATCATTCCCCGATGAAATGTTGCAGTTCTCAAAATTCATTCAAAGTAATGAAACTCCACCAGCACTGGAATGCCTTAAAATAATCAGAAATAACAAATTGCCTGTACTGTGACATCACTATGTGTAGTATCCCTGTACGATGACATCACTGTGTTTATTATCCCTGTGTAGTAAGGGGACTGAGTGAGATTAGTTTATAGTGGGCGGGGTTAGGGGCGTGTCCTACTGCTGTAAAAATTTGCCGCGGCGCGCTGTGCGCGCCGCACAATATATCCCTCTTTCTCTCTTTCCAAAGTTGGGAGGTATGTAAAAATGATATAGAAACTAAGCCGGGTTGTAAGGTGAATTGTAAGCTGTACCAGGCCCAGGGTAAATAAACTAATTGAGAGGCTCGATAATGCAAAGTATATCACCACTCTTGATCTAATGAAGGGTTGCTGGCAGAGATCATTAACAGATGAGGCTATCCATTAGTGACATGGGCCTAAAAATAAAATATAGTGGGCTTAGAGGAAGCAAAGTACGTGGGGTATACTATCAGGAAAATAATTAGTTAAGACCCAGATTGACAAGGTCAAGGCAATACAGAACTGTCCTAAACTGTTAACCAAGAAACTAACAGTAAGGCCCCATTCACACGACCGTGTGAATGGGGCCATATCTATTCCGCAATATTGCAGAATAGATGCGACCCTATTCACCTCTATGGAGTGGGGAGCCGCCGCACGGAGCTAGCTCCGTGCCGCGGCTCCGATGAAGCATGTCCTATACTTGTCCGCACGCACGGACAAGTATAGGCATATTGAATGGGGCCGCCCGGCGTGTGTTCCGAGCGATGAGGCACAAACGCCAGGCGGCCCCCGTATTATTGCGAGTCCGCAATAATGCGGATCCGCAATAATACGGTCGTGTGAATGGGGCCTAACAGCGGTTACTACTTACCAGTGGTTTGTGGCAAATTTTGCCTCAATTGTATAACTTAACAAGGGGTGGTAAGTCAGTAATGATGAAATGGACCCGAGGCAGAGAAGGCTTATCAGAGCCTAATGTCTACTCTGAGTAAACAGCCAGTGCTAGTTACCCCAGATTTTAGGAAAGAGTTCCTGGTCCAGATTGGTGCATCCAACACAGAGCTGGAAGCAGTGTTATCTCAGGTGGTGAATGTTAAGGAATTGCCGGGGAGACACCTGAGCAGAAAGCTGACTCCTATAAAGGAAAGATACACAGCCACTGAATGAGAATGTTTAGCCACCAAGTGGGTGTTGCAGTCATTAACCCTTCACGACATCCTCCATACATATGCAACGAATGTCGGGTCTTTAAAAATGGTGCCCACTCCGGAGCGAAGCAAGCGCCATAGCTAGTGGGTGCCTGCTGTTTCTTACCAACCACGGTAAAGACCATTGTGGACATTTAAACTCTCAGATGCATGGTCAAATGTGACCATGGCATCTAAGAAGCTGGAAACTCATGCTTCATGAGTTGGAACGCCTCCCCCGCAGAGATCAGGGAAGAGCCTGTATTATGCCTCCAGGCTCATTACTTGTATATTACAGTTCAGGCCAGCAGGTGGCAGCACTGAACTGTAATATACCTATTTCTGTATAGGATAATAGAGAACATTCCATTACCCTATAGAAATTGCAATCTGATGATTGCATGCAGTGGTCCACTTGGGGACCTAATAAAACATAAAAAAAAGTTTTAAACAATATCCAAAAATTCAAATCACCCTCAATCACTCCTTATTAAAATATAATTTTATATATATATATATATATATATATATACGTATCCCATACGTGGGCGAATGGTGTAAAAAAAAAAATGTCCGATTCGCCATTTTTCATTACTTCACCGCACAAAAAAATTGAATAAAAAGTGAAAAAGTCATACACTCCTCAAAATGTTATCAAAAACTACATATCGCAAAAAATAAGCTCTTTTTATTTTTTTCAGTTTTAAAACGCAAGAAATACTATATATATCTGGTATCACCATTATCATAATGACCTGGAGAATGAGGAGCACAATGCAGTTTTACCACATTGTGAATGCCATTAAAATAAAACCCATAACACAGTGGCGGAATTGCATTTTTGTTTTCAAATTCCACTCCATGGATATGTAACAATTTGTGTTGAAAACATATTTGCCGCGCTCCTGAGCTGGTGGTAATAACGTCTGTTAAAGAGGAAGAAATCTCTTGTGAGATTAAATTTCAGTAATTTGAGGACTAGTTCATTATGTCCCCTCAGTCTCGTATCTTGCGTTATCAGAAATTACTGTACTGCTTTAATTCCCAGCTCATGGTGAGTTGAGGTATTCAGGTCCTTTACATCCCGACAAATAGGGTCTGATTATACATGCTTAACCCTTTCCGCTTCAAAAGTAAATTTGAAGTACTGTATCCCTAATGTAAGATGGCAGACTGGTCAAAAATGGTCTTAAAATCTTATCAACATGTAAGCCAACATTCTGAATGATGCTCCAAATTCCTGAAACTATGGGGAGATTTATCAAATTGGTGTCAAGTAGAACTGGTCTAGTTGCCCATAGCAACCAGATTCCTCCTTTCATTTTGCAAAGGAGCTGTGAAAAAGGTGGAATGTGATTGGTTACTATTGGCAACAAAGCTATTTCTCCCCCTATATGTTTTCCTTTTAGGGATTTTTTCCCTTGTTTATGTTAGGGAGTGCATAGAAAGTGGCAGTAAGAACCGTATGCTGTCTGCAAAAATGTGGATCCATTCTTTTGCGGACAGTTCAGTATGTTCGCAAAAAACAGATTGCATTCTGTATTTTTTACTTCATAGACTTCAATGGGGCCATGTCCTGATTTTTACTGACAAGTATAGGACGTTTTATTTGTTTTGTGGAGCCATGGAACGGAAGAAAAGGGCCCCATAGAAGTGAATGGGTCTGCATCTAATCCTCAAAATTGCGGATCAGACGCGGAAAGCAACATACGGCCATCTAAATGAGCCCTAAGGGGATGTTTTGGTCTTCCCTACTTAGTAGCCCATCTACCAATGCATAGCACATAGCAATTGGACACCCATCCAGAATTGATTCAGACTCCAGCAGACCAGATACGTAGTTGACCTACTCAAGTCACATTCATTCATATCACTTATAAGTGTGTGTCTGTCTGTATCTTGTATTATGCCTTAGCACTTTTAATGAAATCTACGTTTTATGCATTACTCCCCACTACTATTTATTATAGATCTGCAGGAGCAGGATATTCGTAGATCCAAACTCTGGTCTAAGAGGTTGTGATTCAGTATGCATAAAAGCGAAAGTGAATCTGCGCTTTCATTGGGGCACAGTTGGTTGCTTTGTACAATGTGTTTCTGTACATATTGCCTGTGAAGGTGACGTTTTACAGGGCTGTGTGCAGGAAGCTCATGTAGCAGGGCAGATGCAGACACAGTAGCGCAGAAGAGGCCAGCACTGGTGTCCATAAACCTGCAGGGCCATCCCCCTTAGATGTCAAGCAGTAACAAAGAGAAGACAGTGCTGATATGAAACATTACATTTTATGTTTTGCTTTATCTTTATTACATGTTAATCTTATTTAGTAATTATTTAGTAAAAATACATTATAGTGGTTTTCCTAGACTTCTATACTGATGACCTACCCTCTAGATAAGTCATCAGTATCTGATTGGTGGGAGTCCGACACCCGGCACTCTCCATAGCACCACAGCGTTCTCTCAGCTCACCAGGCACAGCACCGTCCATTTGATTGATCTACCTGGGGGTCCAACCGATTACATAATGATGACCAGGCTTGAGCGAATTGACTTTTGGATCATAGATACGAATTTGATTCATTCAAATACTTTCATTTTAATGCTTTTTCTGTAGAGCATTAAAATGTATTGGCTCGTGGAGCCAAAGTTCTTCTCGCCCAAAGTTGCGCAATCTCGATACTTCGGTGAATAAATACAGTATTCATATCTGCGTAAACAATTTAAAATACCAATCCAAACTGGACTTTGGTACCGAGGTACCAGCCAGTACCAAAGCTCAAGTTTAAATTATTTTTAAATACACAGATATGGATACAGTAGGAATTTAACGAAGTATCGCGTGATTTTGGGCGAAATGAACTTTGGCTCGATGGAGCCAATACATTTTAGTGCTGTTTAAAACATTGAAGTATTTGAACAAATTGGCTTAGGATCTATGATTTGAAGGTCAATTTGCTCAGGCCTACTGATGGCCTATTCAGAAGATAATTCACCGGTATAAAAGTCTCAGAAAACCCCTTTAAAAAGCAATAAACCACAGGTAAGTTTAACTTAAAGAACTTCAACTAAGTTTGTCAGGAGATGCCTGGATATTTAGCTGATCTTCTCCACTCAGCAATGAAGAGTCTTCTTTCAGTTTGTTTGATAAATTTTTCTGTTCTGAAAGAAATTGAAACAAACACGTCAAAGGAATATTACAAAGGGTTATGTCTATGACATCAATGTATTGTAATGTAATGTAATGTAATGTAATGCATGGAGAAAAATTAATATCTATCTATCGCTACTTTCACACTAGCGTTTTTGCTGGATCCAGAAGGTTTCAGCAAAAACGCTCCTGTTACTGATAATGCAACCATCAGCATCTGTTATGAACGGATCCGGTTGTATTATCTGTAACATAGCCAAGACGGATCTGTCATGAACTCCATTGAAAGTCAATGGGGGACGGATCCGTTTTCTATTGTCCAAATCCCGCGCCTGCGCCGTGCGTCCTTCATTCGGCGTAGTCGACGCAGGCGCAGTGAGGAAGCTGGGAGCCTGGCAGCCTGCTACACTCACTGCGCCTGCGCCGAATGAAGGACGCACGGCGCAGGCGTGGGATTTGGATCGCAGACAGGGCCGGCAGCAGATGGAGCGAGCTGCCTGGCCCTGTCAATCAAGAAAAAGGAGGCTGCAATTCTTATTTTGGCCACCAGATGGCAGTCCAGGATAAGAAATGAGCAAAAGTAACTTAAAACAGCATTTTAAAAATCCGATAGTTCAAAATGAAAAATTCAAAAACATTATTTATAAGCTCATATATGAGCCTTAAAAGCATCACAATTTTTTTTTAAAGTTAAAAAATATATAAAAAATAAAAAAATATAAAAGTTTAAATGACCCCCCTTTTCGTATAATTAAAAACTAAATATCTAAATAACAATAAATATAAACATCATCGGTATCAACGCGACCGAAAACGCCCATACTTTTAAAATATTTTTTACAAAAAATTCCAATACGGCGAAATTGTGTAATGGAAAAAAGGGTCAAAATGGCCGATTTGCTATTTTTCCATTGCTTCTCTTACCCAAAAAAAATGTAATAAAATGTGATCAAAAAGTCACACACACTCCAAAATGGTATAAATAAAAACTATGGATTGTCCCGCAAAAAATGAGCCCCCACACAGCTCAGTGGATGTAACTAAAAAAAATGTTATGAGGGTCAGAATATGGCAATGTAAAAAAAATATAAAAATTTTCAAAGTTTAACCACTTCAGATCTGGGCCATTTCCCCCCTTCCTGACCAGGCCTAATTTTGCAAATCTGACATGTGTCACTTCATGTGGTAATAACTTTGGAACGCTTTTACTTATCCAAGCGATTCTGAGATTGTTTTCTCATGACACACTGTACTTCAAGTTAATGGTAAATTTGAGTCGATAAGTTTTAATTTTATTTATAAAAAAATCCAAAAGTTAACGAAAATTTGAAAAAATTCACTGTTTTCTAAATTTCAATCTTTCTGCTTTTAAGACAGATAGTGATGCCCCATAAAATCCTTTTTAATTTACATTCCCCATATGTCTACTTTATGTTGGCATCATTTTGGTAGTGTCATTTTATTTTTTTAGGATAGTAGTAGAATTTTAGACGCAATCTTTGCAAATTTGCAAAATCAACTTTTTTAAGGACCAGTTCAGTTCTGAAGTCAGTTTGTGAGGCTTACATAATAAAAACCACACATAAATTACCCCATTTTAGAAACTACACCCCTCAAACTATTCAAAACTGGTTTTAGAACTGTTGTTAACCCTTTAAGTATTCCACAGGAATTAAAGCAATATAGATGTGAAATTTCAAAATGTCACTTTTTTTGCAGATTTTCAATTTTAATCATTTTTTCCTGTAACACATCAAGGGTTAACAACAAAACAAAACTCAATATTTATTACCTCGATTCTGCAGTTTGCAGAAACACCCCACATGTGGTTGTAAACTGTTATTTGGGGATACGCCAGGGCTCAGAAGGGGAGGAGCAGCATCTGCATTTTCTAACATGGAATTTTTGTCATGGTTTGTAAGAGTGATAACTTTTTAATTTTTTTTGTGGACTGAGCTGAGTCTTATTTTTTGCGGGACAAGCTGTGCTTTTTATTGGCACCATTTTGGGGTACGTCCGGCTTTCTGATCACTTTTTAATCTAATTTTTGGGAGGTTAACTAAAAAAAAAAAAGCAGTTTAGGGGCATTTTTCTATATTTTTTTTACACCGTTCACTTCATGGGGTAGATCATGTGATATTTTTGTAGAGCCAGTTGTTACGGATGCAACGATACCAAATATGTCTATTTTTTTTTTTTTTTTTTACGTTTTACACAATAAGAGCATTTTTAGAAAAAAATCATGTTTTTGTGTTGCAATTTTTTAAGAGCCATTTTTTTTTTCATTTTTCGGGCTATGATCTTGTGTGGGGGCTCATTTTTTGCGGGATGAGTTGACGTTTTTATTGCTATCATTTTGGGATGCACACGACTTTTTGATTGTTTGATATTATGTTTTATGGTAGGTGATGTGACAAAAAAAAAAGCTGTTTTGGCATAATTTTTATTAGATTTTTTTTTACGCAGTTCACTTGATGGGGTAGATCATGTGATATTTTTATAGAGCCGGTCGTTTCGGACGCGGTGATACCAAATATGTCTATCTTATTTATTTATTTTTATTTGTAACTTTTTTTAATGAAATATTTGGGGGAAAATTATTTTTATATATATATATATATATATATATATATATATATATATATATATATATATGTGATTTTTTTTTTAGAATACTCTATTTTTTTTTATTTTTTTTATTTTACACTTTGTGTCCCCCATAAGGTCATACAAGACCTCAGGGGGACATTTAACTTCACTTATTTATTTATTTATTTTACACTTGATTTCTCCTGTAACTGGGGCTGACATAGTAGCCCCAGTTTCAGGGGAAATACATCCCCAGAGAGGCTGTACAGCATAATACTAGGCTGTACAGCCTCAGTGCAGGGCTGATCGGGTCTATGAGAGACCCGGCAGCTCCTGCACTCTCCCGGCCCTGGCGATAGCGCTTCCTGATCTGTATACACAGCACTCGGTGAGTGCTGTGTATACAGCGATCTACAAGGCAGGGACCCCTGGGAACGGTCCCTGCCTTCTCTTTGGGGTACCCTGCTGTCACTGAAATGTCCATTCAGAGATAGATAACCACTTCCCGGACGTTTATGTACTATGGGCGGACGGGAAGTGGTTACATTTATTCTTACACTATTTAGGCTTAAAAAAAACCCTATACATATGGGGTATCGTTGTAATTGTACTGACCCAGAGAATGAAGGGAGTGTGTCAGTTTTGCAGCAAATAAAACGCCGTGGGAACAAAACCCGTAAAACGGAATTGCGTTTTTTTCCAATTGCACCCCATTTATAATTTTTTTACCGCTTCCCACTACATTTTATGCCATAAATGTCGGCATTCGAAAGTACAAGTACAAGCCCTCATACAGCTATGTGAACGAATATATAAAAAAAGTTATGGCTACCTCAGGTACTGAAAAGGTTAAATACCCTTATACATAATTGCAATTTAATTAGTGACATGATTAATAATTTGAAAATAAGTAACATAAAATTGTGCAATTTTTTTTATAAATGAATATATGTGTCACTAATATATAATATAACAAATATATGTCATTTTCTAACATTCAGTGTTCATAAATTTCGTATCACTTACTGGATTTTGAAAGGGAGGCTGTCGGCTAATTGTCTCCACTCAAACAGCTTGAATCGCATTGTAGTTCATATACACAGTTCACAAATGGTACCTTTGTTTCCCTTCCCTGCGGCTGTGAGGCTGAAAAAACGTACTTTGAAGTGATATACTAATAAACTTGCAGGAGCCCAGAGTTGTCTTCTATTGCTGCAAGATCCCAGGCCCCTCACTGTCACTAGTCAATAACTCCTCCCGGTCTTTCTGTAAGCCAACCTAGCGTCCTGCTTATGTCCCTGTCCTGAAATCCTGCACCTGTGCACATCACTGCCAGTCCCGGGCATGCGCTGTACAATGCCCACTGTGGGCAGCTTCATCAATGATTGGATTGTGCCCAGGCACGGGATTTCAGGAGCACAGTGACATAAAAAGGATACTGGGTTGGCTACTTTGTGAACAGTTTGAGTGGAGACAATTAGCTGACAGACTCCCTTGAAGCACTGCCACTTGGTTATACAGGTCTTCTCCACAAATACACCCATCTCTTGGCCTATAAACGGCCGCTGATGGAGGGGCACAGACTCAAGCCTGTCCATCAGTGCCTGCAGCTATTTTTAGGATGATAGCGGCCTACCTTACAGAAAATACTAATTGATTACAAAGGATGATTGCAAAGAAAATCCTGACCTAGGCTTCTCACCCAGTTAAGCCAGTACTCTCTGCTCTGCACTGATGAGGGGCTATCACCCTAAAACAGCTGTCTGCAGATGGGATGCTGGCTTATTTATTATCCAAGTCATGTCTGAAGGATCAAACATTGACATATAGGATAGCTGCCTTATATCTGGTGGCATCAGAGGCAGAGTTTGTTAAGAGATTATTTACATCCCTTTCTTCAAAGAATGTGTCTAGACATTTATAAATGCTACACATTATAACAATTACCAATCATTTCTTCTTTGGTTACATCCAATCCAAATGTTACTTCTTGGGAAATTCCGAAAGCAATGTTTTTTTCCTGAAATACAGACAGAATATTGTTGAATAGTAAAATATATCAAGTAATGCTTCTTTCTCAAATCATATTATGTGTTATACACTAGTAAAGAAGAGACCACAGAAGATCCTACAGTGCGATTGGTCTGGCTGTATCCTGGCATATTTGCCAGGTAGCGATCGGATCTATGCCAGACGCTATTATAAGTAAAGGGGCTAGCAGGTATTCTGGTAACGTCCAGCAATGCCAGATAGCTTCCTCTGCCAGAACGGCTGGCTGGAAATATACTTTTGTATTCTGATTGTCCATATTGCCTCCTTTGCTGATTTGATTACATTATATACTGTTCGTTTCCATGGCTAGGACCACCCTACGATCCAGCAGTGGTGGTCGTGTTTGCACACATCAGCCTCTGTGGTAGCTGGGACCATGGGGGCTAACATAGGCACACACAAGAAGCAGCTCCTGTCCAGGCCAACTCAGATCACGAGCAGTGTATAATGTGATGGGAAAATGAATCCAGCCAGCAAAGGAGGCAATATGACCAATCATAATACATTAGCAAGTGCCTTGTATTAATGTTGTCATATGATAAATGCCATTTGCTAAAGTGATAGATATATTGTACTGTACCCACATGGGGACCTGTAGTTTGGAGATGTTCATTGACTTTTATAGGCAAGTGTTATAAACTTAGTTCTTGACCTGAGTAGAGGTAATTGTGCAAGAACGGGAGGAGGGGAGCTGTGACTATCACCAATTGTGAAAGGCAGATCCTGTGTTTTCTATCTATAGGTGCTATCTGTCATTGTAATCCTGCCTGTGAGATGACTGCTGAAAAGTGATTTCTACAGAACAGGAAGAATCTACCTATTATGAAGCTGAGTGATAAAAAAAAATCAGATTTTTACATTTTTTTAAACATGAATAGCATGCAAAAAAATGAAAACAAAATCACCAACAGTCTTAAAAATACATTTAATATAAAAATATGCTTTAAACAGTAGTTCATTTTGTGAACACACATTCCCTTTAAAACAGAGTTTGCATGATTATTCACAACTGGGAATCGTATCTGATTCCTGTACCTTGATTAACTCCGCTGCTGATTGTAACAGGGTCTCTCTGGCATCTTCCGGAATTGCTACATGTGTGCATACCTGCCAATTCCCATTCTGGAATATAACTGGCATGGAGTAAACAATATCAGCTGGAAGATTAAAAAATCCTAAAAGGAATAGAAAAACAAAAATCAGCACAGTCACTGGAATAGTAGGCACACCCCTTTATTTAATGGGGACAGGGAGAGGGGCATCATCAGGGCAGCCTCGGAGTTTGCAAACAAAATAGCTAGATGTTAGATTTATCGTGTTACTTGTTTATCAGGCACAAATAAAATATATTAAAATAAAGCTATTTCAGTAGGTTTAGTCAGATCCACATCTTTTTTCACAATCTATTCCCAACCATCCATCAATTACAACTGCCTACAAGCAAATGATATAAACTGCATGAAAACAGTGCAAATCATGTTACATTTAATACAGTGCGCTTTGACAGGGGTTGTCCAGATCTTTGATAGGGCATATGGACGTTATGGAGGGGCATCAATTCCAATATAATTCCAATAATAGTGCAGCTTCCGCTCGGGAGGGCTTTGTGCGACTATTTATTATATGGTGGTCAATTCATATTAATGTAATAAAAGTGGTGTGCCTGAGCCCTACCTTCATTGAGGACGCCAAGTGAAACAATCCCTCTAGCATCTGAATCCTGTTGCCAATAGGACAAGACAGTGGCAATGGAGTGGGCAGCTGAAAGGCCAGAGCGATGTTCTTTCCGTTTTTTCCACTCTGTGACAATGTCATTTTTCAACCATTTCCTGTAAGTAAAATGGACTGATATTACTGCACAAAAACATTAAAATGCTAACATCACAAATCTTATTCACTCTATCTTTATATATAAAAATTCATTGCTGTTGCCTCTTCTTTATTCATGGCCAAACAACTGAAGCAATTTGTACCAAATTTGGCATGTAGATAAATCAGGTGCTTCTGGAGGTTTTAGACCAGCTTTTAGCTCTTTAGGACCATTCTTGAGATATTACGGCGATGTACCAGCAGATTGTTGGGAGGGAAGAATTCCTTCTCGACAATCTGCTGATCGCTAGCAGAGGAGACCGCTGTATTTACACGCAGCGACCTCCTCCGGAGATGGAGAGGAGTGATTGCCTATGCCACCGCTCTTCCCCATACCGACTTGTTGTTTGCCGTCAGCAGATTGTGTTTACACAGCATGATCTGCTGTTGGGAAACAATAAGTTGTGCATTCACAAATGATTCAAATACTTGATGAACAAGCGTTCATCGGGTAATCGGCAGTACATTTACACTGCCGGATCATCGCTAACGAGTGTTACTATGAACGCTTGTTAGTGATTGTCTATGAAATTTGCAGTCATACTGACATACACACAGTCGGATAACCCCTACTGGCAAAGACACTCGCAGGTCCTTCAGTCTGCGCCTCACTGTCATTGTTATAGGGGCACTGTGGATGTCACTGTCATCGAAGCACTGTGGATGTCACTGTCATCGAAGCACTGTGGATGTCACTGTCATAGCGGCACTGTGGATGTCACTGTCATCGAAGCACTGTGGATGTCACTGTCATCGAAGCACTGTGGATGTCACTGTCATCGAAGCACTGTGGATGTCACTGTCATAGCGGCATTGTGGATGTCACTGTTATAGGTTCATTGTGGATGTCACTGTTATAGGTTCATTGTGGATGTCACTGTCATAGGTTCATTGTGGATGTCACTGTTATAGGTTCATTGTGGATGTCACTGTTATAGGTTCATTGTGGATGTCACTGTCATAGGTTCATTGTGGATGTCACTGTTATAGGTTCATTGTGGATGTCACTGTTATAGGTTCATTGTGGATGTCACTGTTATAGGTTCATTGTGGATGTCACTGTCATAGGTTCATTGTGGATGTCACTGTTATAGGTTCATTGTGGATGTCACTGTTATAGGTTCATTGTGGATGTCACTGTCATAGGTTCATTGTGGATGTCACTGTTATAGGTTCATTGTGGATGTCACTGTCATAGGTTCATTGTGGATGTCACTGTTATAGGTTCATTGTGGATGTCACTGTCATAGGTTCATTGTGGATGTCACTGTCATAGGTTCATTGTGGATGTCACTGTCATAGGTTCATTGTGGATGTCACTGTTATGGGGGCACTGTGGATGTCATTGTTATGGGGGCACTGTGGATATTGTTTAACCATACAAACAATCAACAAATAAAATAGACAAAACAGACCTGTGCGAAAATGAGTAATTCTTCTGGAATCTTATAAAATAAACCCCTTAAAAGTTACAGCCTATTTTGGAATTCAAGAAGTGCCATTTTTGTTGTTTTTCTGTGTTTAAAAAGTCCTAACTTTTTATTTTTTGGTTGATATAGCCATAAGAGGACTTTGTTTTGCAGAATGAGTTGTGTTTCTAAATGGCATCATTTTGGGGTACTTGTAACATATATAACTTTAATCATTTATTTTGTGGGGGTGGCATAAAAAACAGCAATTCCGCTATGTTTTTCTGTTTTATAGCGTTCACAGTGCAGTATCAATGAAACAATAATTTTACTCTTATGGGTCAGTAAAATTACACTGTGTTGCTGTGGCCAAAGACCATCAACTTTCCATCAACAGAGCTGTGTGGGGGCTTGTTTTTTTTTTCAGGACAAGATTTAATTTTCATTGGTCCCATTTTGAGGTACATATGACTTTTTGATTAATTGCGTTTTTTGGGGAGATTGAACAAAAAACAGCAAATTTACCATTATGTTTTTTACAATGTTCATTATACTGGTTAAAATATGTTCTTTTTATTGCCTGGGTCAATATGGATGTGGTGATGACAATTATGAATAGTTTTTTAAAGAAATAAGGGCATTTGAAAATACATGCAATTATTTGTCTTTTTTATTGGATTTTTTCATTTTTGCAGGGGACTTGAACTTGAACCTGTGATCCTCTCATTCACCATATAATACACTGCAGTACATCAGTACTGTACTATATTTTGTCAGTTGCAGAAAAACTGACAGTGGCTCTAATAGGCATCCATACATGGCAGGCATACAGTATCTTTAGCCACATGATAGCAATATCTATATATATCAAGTTACACCAAGATGAGTTATATTGAAAGCATGTCTGTCATTTGACATTTTCAGCACAGGCATTTACAAGACCATGTTCAAATGAGAAGGATCCTGTCAGGAATTAGGCCTCATGCACACGACTGTATGAAAAGCCAGATCCGCAAAAACGGATCTGCAGAAAATATGGATGACATCCGTGTGCATTCCGTATTTTGCGGAACGGAACAGCTGGCCCCTAATAGAACAGTCCTATCCTTGTCCGTAATGCGCATAATAATAGGACATGTTCTATTTTTTTGCGGAACGGAAATACGGACATACGGAAACGGAATGCATACGAAGTACCTTCTGGTTTTTTTGCGGACCCATTGAAATGAATGGTTCCTCATACGGTCCGCAAAAAAACGAAGCGGACACGGAAAGAAAATACGTTCATGTGCATGAGTCCTTGGGAGCTGTTTTCCAGCAGAATAAAAGTGCTTTTCCTGGACATGTCATACAGACACAATATGCACACAGGTATGTCTGGGATGTGTCTGCAATCTTATGTGGGGCACTGCTCTTAGTTATATTGGTGAAAAACAGGTGACATAACCTTTAACTGGTTTCAACACAGTTTTATACTCCAACATTACTATCATCATGATAAACTATAATACACATATAAATCTCAAACATACCTGTCATGTATCATGGGGAGTAATGGTCTAAAGAAACTTGATGGACCCCAAATAGAACTGTCATATTCATATATTTTCGACATATGAAGATCAAGGAGGTTAATGCCCCCAATGTTGCCCCAAATTATCACATCTTTGATGACTGTAAGAAACATAAGGAAAAAAAAAACATGTGACTTAAGAGAAATCAAGTCTATAATATGTATCTTCAGATAGCAGAATAAAATAATATTAACTGAAAATCTATTACCTGGAAATTGGCCACTTTGTAATGCACTAGCTATAGGGTTATTTTCAAACAATATATGGAAGCTAAAAGTGACAAGGTGCTTTATTGAAATAATGGTTACTCTCCTGACAAGCTTGTGAACCAAACTGCCAGTGCTGCACTGTATGTTGTACATTCAAATGACAGTAAAAATGCCCATTAAAAACAGTCACACTGTCAGTTTTTCATGGCCATTTTGCATCAGTGTGTGCATCTACTTTTATTACTGTGTATCTGTTTTGAATGGCCGTTTTGCATCATTTTTTAATGGTCGTTAAAAACAGTCATTAAAAACTGAATAATTTAATTGGCTTTTGTTTTTTTTAAATCCCAACACCTGCAGTTCCCTCGGTATATATTGTTGTATGATTTTATATTTACCACTGCCAGGTAAATAATTTCACAGCAATCCCAGTTCTCCAGAGATGAAGCTTTATTTTTCAGGTTTAGGCCCAGAAACCGCAATGGATAATAGCTCAGTTACACAGAGTAATGGTGTATCTCTGGTGTAGATATGAATGAGTGTACATGAATTATCCAATAGATTTTACCTCCACTCATTCATAGCTATAGCAGATCTGCTCTCTATTCTTATACCATGTTTTTCCATTTACCAAAATGTAAAGGACATCTTATTGGTGGACAAGCAAAATTATCAGGTTCCCAGGAATCGTGATTGGTTAATTCATGATCCATTGTCTAACTGTAACAGCTGCGCAGACGCTGCTCCTTTTGAAGCATTGACAGGGAATTGATAACATCAGGCACAATGTTTATACTCGTTTAGCAACAAGGTGTAAAACCCTAAATCCTGTTTAACCCCTTCGCGCCCAGCGCCGTACATGTACGGCGCTGGGGCGATGCGGGCACATGACACCCGCTCGCGGGTGCGGCGGGCGTCATGGCCGGCAAGTCTCTGCTGTTTCTAACAGCAGAGACTTGCCGCTACTTACCGCCATCGGCGGCGTCTTCCTGGGAGCCTAGATGCCGTGATCACACGTGATCACGGCATCTAGTTGCGTCTCAACCCGGAAGCATTCGCTTCCGGGTGGTGTACAGACACCCCGTGTGGCCAATCGGGGTGTCTGTACACCATATGAAAACTGTAATCCTCGCTGGTGAGGATTACAGTTTTCAAAGTGCAATTCTTATTCTGGCCACTAGATGGCAGGCCAGGATAAGAAATGAGCAATTCAATTTTTTTTGCTCATAAAGAAAAAAAAAAAAAAGCCACAATATATCAGCCCATATTTGAACTTTCAAATAGTAAAAAAAAAATTAAAAAAAAATATATAAAAAATAAAAAAGATATAAAAGTTCAAATCACCCCCCTTTCCGTATAATTAAAAAATAAATACCTAAATAACAAGAAATATATAGACATCATGGGTATCACCGTGACCGAAAACGCCCGTACTTTTAAAATATAAAAAAAAAAATTCCAATACGGCTAATTGTGTGGCGGAAAAAAGCGTCCAAATGGCGATTTGCCGTTTTTTTTCACTTTTTTTTTCTAAAAAAAATTAAATAAAAAGTGATCAAAAAGTCATACACACCCCAGAATGGTATCAATAAAAACTTCAGATCGTCCCGCAAAAAATGAGCCCCCATACAGCTCTGTACACATAAATACCAAAAAGTTATAGGGGTCAAGATTTGACAAGGAAAAAAAAATAAAAATAAAGGGCAACTTTCTAATTATTTTATCACTATGAAAACGCAGGAAAAACTATACATATTAGGTATTGCCGGATTCGTACTGACCAGTAGAATGAAAGTAGCGGATCAGTTTTAATGCACATCGAACGCTGTAAATAAGAAACCCGTAGAACTGTAGCGGAATAGCGTTTTCTTTGCAATTTCACCCGGTTTGGAATTTTCTTCCCGCTTCCCACTACACCATATGCAATATTAAATGGTGGCGTTGGAAAGTACAACTTGACCCGCAAAAAATAAGCTCTCATACAGCTATGTGAACAGAAAAATAAAAGAGTTATGGCTGTTTGAAGGCAGGGAGCGCAAAACGAAAATGCATAACCGAAAAAACCTCCGGGCGCGAAAGGGTTAAGGTAAACATAGCAATTGTTTATCGGGGCAAGTCTAGGGTGATTCTCGGGCCATTCAGGAGCCTGGCGTTTTGCATAACAGATACTCTAAACCCAATCTAGATTCCTGCATTCAATCTTATTGTCTTGTAGCTGTCCTACAAGCAATTCTTTAATTTACACTGAATACTGAATGAGTTTATGTAGCTGCCTGTTCCATCCTGTCGTGTCCTCCTGTGAAACCCAATTTAAATGTCCTTTACATCTGGGCAATGTGAGGTTATGTATAAATTTATATTAAACATATATAGATATTTTCCTACACTCCCTCACTTGAATCGGTTCTGACTAGAATCGATTCACAAGACAACAAATTTACAATTTATGATTTATAATTGCTGCTAACGCTACAGATTTCTGTATATCTTGCAGTCTCTTGATTTGTTTCCTCCAGCAGCAATATAATATAAACAAAACACAAATTAATACAAATTGAAGACAGAGAAAAATCATAGACATAGTTCTCAATAAGGGGTGAGTGTAGGTATTATATGGGATGCTCCACCAAGTGCCCCAGTAGCATATATGACCCTACAGTGCCCTCAGTATTATACATTTCTCCAATAATGCCTCCAAAAGCACATATGCCCCCATAGTGTCCACAGTATATACAGTGGGGAAAAAAAGTATTTAGTCATACACCAATTGTGCAAGTTCTCCCACTTAAAAAGATGAGAGAGGCCTGTAATTGACATCATAGGTAGACCTCAACTGTGAGAGACAAAATGAGAAAACAAATCCAGAAAATCACATTGTCTGATTTTTAAAGAATTTATTTGCAAATTGTGGTGGAAAATAAGTATTTGGTCAATAACAAAAGTTCATCTCAATACTTTGTTATATATCCTTTGTTGGCAATGACAGAGGTCAAACGTTTTCTGTAAGTCTTCTCAAGGTTGGCACACACTGTTGCTGGTATGTTGGCCCATTCCTCCATGCAGATTTCCTCTAGAGCAGTGATGTTTTGGAGCTGTCGCTGGACAACACGAACTTTCAACTCCCTCCAAAGGTTTTCTATGGGGGTTGAGATCTGGAGACTGGCTAGGCCACTCCAGGACCTTGAAATGCTTCTTACGAAGCCACTCCTTCATTGCCCTGGCGGTGTGCTTGGGATCATTGTCATGCTGAAACACCCAGCCACGTTTCATCTTCAATACCCTTGATGATGGAAGGAGGTTTGCACTCAAAATCTCACGATGGCCCCATTCATTCTTTCATGTACATGGATCAGTCGTCCTGGTCCCTTTGCAGAGAAACAGCCCCAAAGCATGATGTTGCCACCCCCATGCTTCACAGTAGGTATGGTGTTCTTTGGATGAAACTCAGCATTCACTCTTCTCCAAACACGACGAGTTGTGTTTCTACCAAACAGTTCTACTTTGGTTTCATCTGACCATATGACATTCTCCCAATACTCTTCTGGAACATCCAAATGCTCTCTAGCAAACTTCAGACAAGCCGGGATATGTACTGGCTTAAGCAGGGGGACACGTCTGGAACTGCAGGGTCTGAGTCCCTGGCGGCGTAGTGTGTTACTGACAGTAGCCTTTGTTACGTTGGTCCCAGCTTTCTGCAGGTCATTCACTAGGTACCCCCGTGTGGTTCTGGGATTTTTGCTCACAGTTCTTGTGATCATTTTGACCCCACGGGGTGAGATCTTGCGTGGAGCCCCTGATCGAGGGAGATTATCAGTGGTCTTTTATGTCTTCTATTTTCTAATTATTGGTCCCACAGTTGATTTCTTCACACCAAGCTGCTTGCCTATTGCAGATTCAGTCTTCCCAGTCTGGTTCAGGTCTACAATTTTGTTTCTGGTGTCCTTCGACAGCTCTTTGGTCCTTACCATAGTGGAGTTTCGAGTGTGACTGTTTGAGGTTGTGGACAGGTGTCTTTTATACTGGTAACAAGTTCAAACAGGTGCCATTACTATAGGTAATGCGTGAAGGACAGAGGAGCCTCTTAAACAAGAAGTTACAGGTCTGTGAGAGCCAGAAATCCTGCTTGTTTGTGGGTGACCAAATACTTATTTTCCACCATAATTTGCAAATAAATTCTTTAAATATCAGACAATGTGATTTTCTGGATTTGTTTTCTCATTTTGTCTCTCACAGTTGATGTCTACCTATGATGTCAATTACAGGCCTCTCTCATCTTTTTAAGTGGGAGAACTTGAACAATTAGTGACTGACTAAATACTTTTTTTCCCCCACTGTATATCCACCCCCAAAGTGTCACTCTTCACTGTAGGTAGCGGGACCTGACACTCCAAACATGGTGACATCATCACGCTGAGAGCACAAGTCCTGCTGCCTCCAGTGAAGTGAGTGTTCCACATATGTAGGTGATTGAGATGATATATATATATATATATATATATATATATATATATATATTTTTTTTTTTTATTTATACGCTGAAAAGCCAGTTTTCCATGGAGTACTCCTGTCTAAATGGTCGTTAAAAATGGTCCCATTAATTTCAATAGGGTCTGTCCGGCCAAAAACAGGACATTTAACAAAAAAAAACAAAAAACGGCCATGTGAAGAGCCATAAAAACTTTAATTGGTTCTAAAAAAAGCTTTGCATAATATGCTTTTCCATCCTGCAGAGTCCAGCTAAAAACATATATATATATATATATATATATATATATATATTATAAACAGATACTTTTTCTTTTTCTTGCAATAGAACCTCATGATGCCACTCATAGGCATTTATTTAAAGGTGGACATATCCCCTTCTTCCCCCACTCAGCCCTTCTGACATGAGTATTGGGGTATGGACTCTCCCTTGTCCTGTACTGGGCAAAGGCTGATTTGTTCACATTTTTACACTGCTAAGTGGAGGTTTCCGCCTAGCAGTGTTCCCGGTGACGTCACTGGCACTAATGGGTGATCTCTAGCACTGCCCTAGCCGTTTTATAGGCTAGGGCAGCGTTAAAGGCTGCCCATTAGTGCCGATGACATCACAGCGCTCTCTGCTAGGCCTCTGCCTAGCTATACCAATGGAGAACCCGGTACATCACTGGATCTCCAGAAAAAGCTCCAATGCTCATGTCAGAGGAGCTGCTTGGGTGAAAACGGGGATATGTCTGGGTTCAGATCTGAACCAGACAACCCCTTTAATGTATACATTAAAAAGTGGGGCAAAACACTGATTAGCCTTTTATGCTGCTAACTAACCAATATCTGAAAATATCAAGGTATAAGAAGAGGTGATAGTGCCAGCCTTGTAACTGGGAATAGGACAACCCATACTAAACATCAGGCCTAGACCATAATAACATGCCTACAGCTTGCATTGGTGGGAGTCTTTGAGCTAAGGCTACTTTCACATTAGCGTTTATATATTCCGGTATTGAGCTCCGTCATAGGGGCTCAATACCGGAATAAAACGCTTCAGTTTTGTCCCCATTCATTGTCAATGGGGACAAAACTAAACTGAAGAGCATGCTGCTGTTTGCTCTCCGGTCTGGGCATCCGCACCAAGGCGGATCCGGAATGACCCCCAATGCAAGTCAATGGGGACGGATCCGTTCGGTGTGACACAATAGTAAACGGATCCGTCCTCCATTGACTTTCAATGGAGTTCATGACGGATCTGTCACCCTGCACTTACCTGTCCTCGCAGCTCCCTCCTCCCTCCAGCAGGGGGCGCTGTGGGGAATTTTCCCATTGTGCGCGCCGCCCTCTGGAGCTTCGGGGAGAGGTCGGGAGCTGCGGGGACAGGTAAGTTTAACCCCCTCCTCCTCAAAATAGTGTATGGTGCAGGTGTTGCACCGGAGCGCGGTTCCGGCCCCACCCGCCGGATCCGTGCTGCCGCTTGTGTGAAAGTGGCCTCAGCTAGTTGAGCTGGCTCCCTTTAATCACAAGATGATCTCTTTATCTCTGGACTGTTGACAGTGGACATGACTGGGAACACAATGTGCAAATGGCCCTATTCAAGTCATGAGAACCTAGTAAAAATGTAGTTTGGAGATCTCTGAAATTGTGTAGATCTTCACATTACAAGCAGAAACAGCACATTTGCAAAGAAAAAAAGAAATTTCAGTCAGCACATCCCAGAGTGCAGGTGCTGATTGCTATGGCTAAATACATGTCAAAGGAAAATACATAAATTGCAGCCGCACACCGCTACCAGATAAAGCACAAAATGCCACAGTGATAGAATATTCCAAAGCTCATGCTATGCTTGTTTAATAAATTAGAGACTCTTGGCAAATACATTTTGTACAAAATTATCTGAGCCCATTCACCACAATCGTCAAGGTGATCTCTGCAGAATGGGAACCTAACACTTTGTCCTACCTGTTACGTGCCAGTCTTGGCTTCCATATAATCAGGAGGTGTTTTGTTCCACATGCATGTAATGTCCACTTGCCTTTTGCCATTTCTGGTACTACAAAGGCCTCCCCTAGTTCAGGAGTGCAGACACTAACATGCATGCCGAATCACTCGGCTTTATAGTTGCACTGATTAAAAACCACCTGTGGGGCAAATGGGCTGGTCAGGAGTGCATGACCAAATGGAGTTCCAAACAGCACATTGTTTGGAATTGCCTGGTAAAATGTATTAAAAAAAGTATTTTAATGTTTCTCTGAGGAATCAAAAGTTAAAACTGTGTAGATATTTTATATCTTGCTCAGCTTTCATAAGCCCCTACAGTAAGAAGGTTACTGTTAACTGTGGCTAAAATGTATTCTAATATTTGATCGCTTTGTTTCTGCTACTATACTCACTAAATATGAATACGTTTTTTATAAACAATACCTTGACCCAAAACCATTCTCCAAAAAGAGTGTGGAAAAGTTTCATATTTTGTTATCTTACTATTCTTTCATCAGCTGATGTAAAATAAAGACACAACATTGGGGTTAACAATCCTTCAGCAACATAAGATGCCGCTATGGACATGGGCTCAGGTGCAATATGGATGGCAAGAGACTTTGTAAGGTCCTGGGGCCATAGAGGAAGTGGTGGAGCCACTGTTACCTCCATGGCCCCAGGAACTCATAAGCTCTTCTGCTTTCCACAATTGAATTGTTCAGTTGCCAACATGCAAAGTTTCCTTTGGGTTGTCAAGTGTTCTGGCTCTCCTCTGTTAAATGACAACTCTAAGGAACAGTTCACACGACCATGTGAATGAGTCCGCATCTATTCTGCAATTTCGTGGAATAGATGCGGCCCCATTCATTTCAATGGGCAGCATTAGATCGCGGAGAGCCGTGGCTCCATGCCACGGCTTTGCGAAAAAAGATAGAACATGTCCTATTGTTGTCCGCAATAGGCATTTTGTATGGGGTGCACAGCCGTCTGAACGGCTCCTAACACTTCATGATGCATGACACTGCTAGAGCCATCACTCAAGTGCAGAGGAGAGAGGCTGAGGAGGGCCACTGTGACACAAATCTTGTAAAATGAGCGATTAAAACTTCATTTTCTGTTATGGAAGCCGTATAATTGTCAACATAAATATCTTTACACTTGTAATCACATACACATCTAGTGGTTTTAGTTCCTCTCAAAACTGAGGACAGATCCATTTTAACCTGTTGATGACGAACCCACGTTAATTAACGGGCTGCAGTGCTGGTCCTTGCTCCTGCAGCCCGTTAATTAACGTGGGCTGATAACAGCGCTGCTACCGCTACTCACCGCTGCTTCAGCGCTCATTGCAGGCTGCTAATAGCAGCACCGGCACTGTGGGCAGTCATGGGACCGGATTGGTACAGGTCCCGATGACGTGATCACCATGATTAACCATGGTGATCACATGAAAGTTTGTTATAGAAACAAAGTTTCCCACTGCCTGAAACTTTTTTTTCTATTCCTCTCGGTCAGATCGTTCTCTGGCAGAGAGGAAGAGAGATCATAGCTTCAGGCAGCGTCAGTGCTTCTGTCACACAGTGACAGAAGTGTGAAAATTTCATCACAAAAATCATTAACCCCTTCACCTCCCCATAGTTTAGTCATAAAAATCATTAACCCCTTCACCTCCCCTTAGATAATTTAGTCATAAAAATCATTAACCCCTTCAGTTCAGATAGGGTTCATTGGATTCATTTCAATAAATCAATTCATTTCATCAATAAATCAATCTTTATTTATAAAGCGCCATCAAATTTGAGCGCTGTACAAACCATTAATTTATCTATTGTATATAGATCAGTAAAATCTCATAGATCTATATACATACATACACTTTCATTGATTCTATCAATTCAGTGTCAGCGCTGATCAACAGGTACTTAGTTATCGGCGCCGCTCTTCAGTTGTGGTCATTTTATTGAACACTTCTGTTCATTAGAGATATTAATTTTTCTTGTTTGTAGTTACATTTGATATTTCATTTAAAAAGTTACAGAAAAATAAATAAAAAGATGGCATGCAAGTTATATAGCGCTGAAGAAGCTTTCGCTTTCCTTTGTTCTGACAGTGAAAGTGGTGGATCAGTTGATGATAGTCCCTTTGAGGGTTTTGAAGTTAGTGACTCAGACAGCAGTGAAAGGGATGGGGAATTTGTTCCACCCAGTAAAAGCCCAAGATACAGTGAGCGTCTGTCACAAGGGACTAGTACACATACACCTCAGGATATTGACATGTCTGACAGGCCAAGTACAAGCGATCTACAAGGCCAAAATATTATTCCACCAGAAATCGCATCTTCTATGTGGGGACCCCCAAATTCTGCCCCCCCATTTGTGCCAGAGTTCAGTGCCATCCCAGGTGTAAATGTCAGTGTGGATGGCTTATGTCCAATTGATTTTTTTCAGCTCTTTATTACTGACAATTTATTAGAACATATCGTTGTCCAAACCAATATGTATGCCTGCCAATATTTAGAGAAAAACCCCCAGTCAGCTTATGCAAGACGAAATGCATGGACCCCAACGAACATTCAAGAAATTAAAAAAAATTTAGGCCTAACACTGGCGATGGGTCTTGTCAGAAAGTCAACCATTCGTTCATACTGGTCCTCAAGCTCAGTCCACTGTACTCCCACCTTTTCTGCAGTGATGACTAGAAATCAGTATGAAATCCTGTTGAGATTTCTCCATTTTAACGATAACAGTAACTGCCCACCAAACAATGCCCCAAACTTTGATCATCTCTATAAAATCAGGCCTCTCCTAAGCATTCTGTCAGAAAAATTTCTAACCCTATATACCCCCACACAAAATATCTCCATTGACGAATCCTTAGTGAAATTTAAAGGGAGGCTTAATTTCAAGCAATTTCTCCCTAGCAAGAGGGCTAGATATGGAGTAAAAATATATAAAATGTGCAAAAGCTCATCAGGCTATACATCTGCCTTTCAGATTTATCAGGGCAAGGATCGAAAGCTCAGTCCACCAGAATGCCTTCCCTACCTGGGAATAAACGGAAAAATTGTATGGGAGTTGATCAGGCCATTTCTGCAAAAGGGGTATAACTAGTACACTGACAACTATTATACTAGTATATCCCTTTATAAAAATGTGCATACACAAAATACAGGGGCTTGTGGGACTATTAAAAAAAATCGACTGGGGTTCCCACAAACACTTGTCAAACTCAAAATGAAAAAGGGGGAGTCAAGTTGCCTCCGCAGTGGTGAGCTTCTTGCAGTCAGGTATAAAGATAAGAAAGATGTATTTCTTCTGAGTACCATACACGCCGACCGCACCATGGGAGTAACAGAAAGGGGATCTACCACTGAAAAGCAGAAGCCGGTTTGTATTTTAGAATATAACCGGTACATGGGTGGTGTGGATCTGGCTGACCAAGTCCTTCAGCCGTTCCTAGCACTGAGAAAGACCAATGCATGGTACAAAAAAATTAGCATCTACCTTTTTCAGGTGGCCATGTACAACTCCTTTGTTTTGTTCAAAAAGTCCACCACTAATGTCCGATTCCTCACTTACCAAGAAAAAGTGATTGAGGACCTCCTTTTCAAAAACGTTTCCCCTTCAGGTCCATTAGAATGTGAGGATGCGAAAAGACTCACAGAGAGGCATTTTGTGGCCACCATTCCCTCAACAGAGACAAGAAAATATCCCCAAAGAGCATGTCGTGTGTGCTCCAAAAGAGGAAAAAGGAGTGACACACACTACGTTTGTCCATCCTGCCCTTCCAAGCCAGCTCTTTGTATTCCAGAATGCTTTAAAGTTTACCACACAGTACACCATTTTAATACTTTTTAATTTTTGATGCCAGCCTAAAAAATTAAGATCAGTCACCTCACTAAAAGCTACCTTTAAATTCATGGAAATTTTGTTTCATCAGTAAATTTCTGAAAAATAATACCAAAAAAAAACTAAATACCCTTTTATAATACACCCCTTATTAAATACTCTAAAAAAAACAACAACTCACTATACCCCTTAATAAATTCCTTGAGTATAGTTTCCAAAATGGGATTACTTATTGGGGGCTTCCACTGTTCTGGTATCTCAGGGGCTCCACAAATGCGCCATAGCACCCTAAAAGTATTCCAGTCAAATCTGCCTTCCAAAAGCTAAACAGCGCTCTCTCCCTTCCAAGCCCCACCGTGTGCCCATACAGAAGTTTACATCCTCTTGTGGGGTGTTTCTCTACTTTGGATAAATTGGGTAACAGAGTTTGGGCCGAATTTTCTTCTTTAACCCCTTGTAAAGGTGGACCTATTATTGAAAAAAAATGATATTTCTCATTTTTAACTCCACTTTATTTTGATTCCTGTGAAAAGACTAAAGGGTTAAAAAATGTTGTTACTGTTTTGAATAGTTTAAGGGATGCACTTTTAAATGTGTGGTGATTTACAGGGGGTTCTAATATATAGACTTTTAAAAGCCCCTTTAGAACTGAATTGGTCCCTAAAAAATGGTTCTGGAAATTGTCTTGAAAATTTATAAAATTGCTGTTAGTTGCAAGCCTTCTAAAGTCCTCAAAAAAATAAAATACATAAAAAAATAATGCTTACACAAAAGTAGACATATGTGAAATCTTATTCATAAATTCATTTGGGTGGTATCACTCTCTGGCTGAAAAGCAGAAATTATTAAACTTTGAAAATAGCCATTTTTTACAAATTTTCTCCAAATTTCCTATTTTTTTAATTAGAAAAACTAAAAGCATATCAACCAAAATATATCACTAACATGAAGTAAAATGTGTTACCAAAAAACAATCTCAAAATCACGTGGATAAGTTAAAGCATTCTAAAGTTATTATCACATAAAGTGACTTAGGCCAGATTTAAAAAATATGGCCTGGTCACGAAGGCCAAAACTGGCTGCAGAGTCAAGGGGTTAAAGGACATGTGTCACCAAAATGTTTTCTGCCAATTAAAACCAAATAGCAACACAAATTCTATTTTTCTAATCTCTTTTTATTTTCTGATAGCATATTTATTCTGTTTCTGGAACATCTTATCTGAGCTGTTCTTAACATTAATTGGAGAACTGCTTTACAGCAGCCACATAGGCCACAGCCATAATGGACAGGAGGGGACCTCATTGACTTCTATAGGAGTTTTCTAGGCATGCTCTGTGCCCTGTGCAGAGGTCAGGAGGGAGCTGAAAAGCTTTGACAATCAACTAATATGAATGATGGACCCTGTGTTATCTGTGCATACACGGTGTTCCAAATTATTATGCAAATTAGAAGTAAGTGTCCTAAAGATGTAATTTTTTGTTTTTCAATTATACTCATGAATGTATTGTGTCTCAGGGCTCTTTGGATCGCTGAAATCAGTCTCAAATGCCTGTGATAATTAGTTTTCCAGGTGAGCCCAATTAAAGGAAAACTGTTTAAAGGGAACCTGTCATCAACTTTATGCTGACCTCACTGAGGGCAGCATAAAATAGTGCCAGAAATGCTGATTTCAGCGGTGTGTCACTCATGAGCTAAAGGTTTGTGGTTGCTGAGAACCAGCATGATAGTCATTGCAGCACAGGCCTTGAAAAGAGTCAAATCTACCTGAGAAGAGTCATGGTTATTCATAATCTCCTGCTCTCCCGCCCATTTGCTGATGATTGGCAGTTCTCTCCTAGAGAGAAAGGGAGAAAACTAGGTAGAATTCTGTCAGTCATCAGCAGGTGGGCAGGGAGAGCAGGAGTTTATGAATAACCAGGACTCTTCTCAGGCAGATTTGACTCTTTTCCAGGCCCAGTCTGCAATGATTGTGATGATGGTTCTCGGCAACCACTTACTTTTAACTTTTAAAAGAGAGACCACTGAAATCAACTCACCTGTCTCTACTTTATTCTGCCATTAGTATGGGCAGCATCAAATTGATGACAGGTTCCCTTTAAAGGGGTTATCCAACATCATACAACAGCTGCCCCAATGTGCCGAGCCCCTCAGAGGGAGTATACTTACCCCGCTCCCTGCGCCGCTCCTGGTCCTCTCGCAGCCACTGATTCTCCTTGTACACGGATGAAAACATCCGGTGTCGGGGGGAGCAGCCAATGGCAGGCGGGGACAGGGACAAGCCTCCCGAGCATCGGGAGTGACGGAAGATAAAACCTTTTGTGCCAGTATCACAATAGAATCACTTTTGTGGTATCCTCATAGTGTAAACTCCGCCTTCAATTACCCCCTTAATGACCGGGCCATTTAGCACCTTCGTGACCAGGCTTATTTTTGAAAATCTGACATGTATCACTTTATGTCGTAATAGCTTTGGAACACTTTCACTTATTCAAGCCATTCTGAGATACTTTTCTCGTGACACATTGTACTTCATGACAGTCATAAATTTGAGTCAATATATTTCACATTTATTTATGAAAAAATCCCAATTTTTTTTTGAAAAATTAGCAATTTTTAAAATTTCAATTTCTCTGCTTTTAAAACAGAAATTGATACCTAATACAATATTTATTACTTAAAGGGAACCTGTCATCACCAAAACACCCCCTGAACTAGAGTAAGTGTTGTATAGTGTAAGTGATGCTGAATCCGAATATGTAATTATTATCTTCATACTCGCTTCCATTACGACGTTGTGCTCCCACAAACTTGCAGTAAAATGCACTCACTGGACTCTTCTTTGAGTCCTCTCCATTATGTGAGTGAGCATTGGAGTCCAGTGAGTGCATTTTACTGCAGGTTTGTGGGAGCACAGCGTCAGAATGCGAGTACGAAGATAAAAATTACATATTCGGATACAGCATCACTTACACTATACAATGCTTACTCTAGGTCAGGGGGTGTTTCGGAGATGACAGGTTCCCTTTAACATTCCCCATATGTCTACTTTATGTTTGCATCATTTTGTAAATGTCATATTATTTTTTTTGGGATGTTAGAAGGCTTAGAATTTTAGAAGCAATTCTTAAAATTTTTAAGAAAATTTCCAAAACCCACTTTTCAAGGACCAGTTCAGGTCTGAAGTCACTTTGTGGGGCTTACATAGTAGAAACCCCCCAAAAATGATCCCATTTTGGAAACTACACCTCTCATGTTACTCAAAACTGATTTTGCAAACTTTGTTAACCCTTTATGTATTCCAGAAAAATTAAAGAAAAATGGAGATTAAATTTCTAAATGTCACTTTTTGGCAGATTTTCCATTTTAATCAATTTTTTTCTTTAACACATCGAGGGTTAACAGCCAAACAAAACTCAATATTTATTACCCTGATTCTGCGGTTTACAGAAACGCCCCACAAGTGGTGGTAAACTGCTGTATGGGCACATGGCAGGGTGTAGAAGAAAAGGAACGCCATATGGTTTTTGGAAGGCAGATTTTGCTGCACTGGTTTTTAGACACCATGTCCCATTTGAAGCCCCCCTGATTCACCCTACAGTAGAAACAATCAAAAAGTGACCCCATTTTGGAAACCAGGGGATAAGGTGACAGTTTTATTGGTACTATTTTGGGGTACATATGATATTTAATCTCTCTATATTATGTTTTTTGGCTGGCAAGGTAATCACAGAATGGATATTTTGGCACCGTTTTTATTTTTGTTTTTTACAGCGTTCAATACTATTTTTATAGAGCAGGTAGTTACGGATGTCATGATATCAGATAGGTCTACTTTCTTAGTTTGTTTGTTTCAGTTTTACATAATAAAGCATTTTTGAAAAAAATTATGTTTTTATGTCTCCATTTTCTGAACGCCATATTTTTTTGTATTTGTCTGCCGATCGGCTTGTGCAGGGGCTAGTTTTTTGCAGGAAGAGTTGACGTTTTTATTGGTACCATTTCTGGGTACATACGATTTTTTGATCATTCATTATTACACTTTTTGGGGCAAGGTGACAAAAAAGTTGGTAATTTTAGCACAGTTTTTATTTTTATTTTTTTACGGTGTTCACCTGGCGGGTTAGGTCATGTGATATTTTTATAGAGAAGGTTGTTACAGACGTGACAATACCTAATATGTGTACTTTTTCCTTTTTATTTAAGTTTTACACAATAATATCATTTTTGAAACAAAAAAAATGTTTTAGTGTCTCCATAGTCTGAGAGCCATAGCTTTTTTATTTTTTGGCTGATTGTCTTAGGTAGGGTCTCATTTTTTGCGTGTTGAGGTGACGGTTTGATTGGTAATATTTGGGGGGGCATACGCCCTTTTGATCGCTTGGTGTTGCACTTTTTGAGATGGTAGGTGACAAAAGAATGGCTTTTTTTGCATTTTTTTTTTTTACGGTGTTCACCATTTTTATAGAGCTGGTTGTTTCAGACGCGGCGATACCAAACTTGTTTAGGGTATTTTATTTTCTTCATTTTTATCCAATTGTAAATGTGTGTATATCGGAAAAAAAACATTTTTTTAACCTTTTTTTTACTTTTTCATTTTTTTTTACACTTTTTTAAATCAGACCCACTTGGTTCTTGAAGATCCAGTGGGTCTGATGCCTCTATAATACACTGCAGTACACTGTATAGCAGAGCTGTGGAGTCGGAGTCGGTCTCCATTTTGGTGGAGTCGGAGTCGGTATAAAATGGACCGACTCCGACTCCTAAAATATATAATGAATTAGTACATTTAGTTCAGTGCAATAAATGCTGAATATATTTTTATAAGAATTTGTGAAAATGATGAAATGTCCTAAAAATGTCTATTCTATTCCTGATCTAAGGATTTAGGCTTTTAGTTGAGATGACTGTGTACTGCCCTTTATGTCCAGTGCATGTTCTCTCTGCTTTATGTTTCCTCTGAGCTCATGTTTGGAGAGGTTATTTGCTCTCATGGCTTCTATCTGCTGCTGATGTAAAACACCTAGAGCCTTATGTATGAAAACTGTCTAGGTGTAGAAGTTTCTTTGTTGCCCATAGCAACCAATCAGAGCTCCCCTTTCATTTCATATAGTGCTCTGGAGAAATGAAAGGGGAGCTCTGATTGGTTGCTATGGGCAACAAAAAAGTCTTAGACCTAGACAGTTTTCATACATCAGGCCCAGAGGCGTAGCTTCCATTATGGAGTCTGATGGGGGCGCATTAAGCCGATCTGAGGTCTGATGGGGGCACATTCTGATGATCTGAGGTCTGATGGGGGTACATTCTGCTGATCTGAGTTCTGATGGGGGTACATTCTGCTGATCTGAGGTCTGATGGGGGTACATTCTGCTGATCAGAGTTCTGATGGGGGAACATTCTGCTGATCTGAGGTCTGATGGGGGCACATTAAGCCGATCTGAGGTCTGATGGGGGCACATTAAGCCTATCTGAGGTCTGATGGGGGCACATTAAGCCAATCTGAAGTCTGATGGGGGCACAATACGCTGATCTGAGGTCTGATGGGGGCACATTAAGCCTATCTGAGGTCTGATGGGGGCACATTAAGCCTATCTGAGGTCTGATGGGTGCACAATATGCTGATCTGAGGTCTGATGGGGGCACATTAAGCCTATCTGAGGTCTGATGGGGGCAGATTAAGCCGATCTGAGGTCTGATGGGGGAACATTCTGCTGATCTGAGGTCTGATGGGGGCTCATTAAGCCGGTCTGAGGTCTGATGGGGGCACATTAAGCCTATCTGAGGTCTGATGGGGGCACATTAAGCCTATCTGAGGTCTGATGGGGGCAGATTAAGCCGATCTGAGGTCTGATGGGGGAACATTCTGCTGATCTGAGGTCTGATGGGGGCACATTCTGATGATCTGAGGTCTGATGGGGGTACATTCTGCTGATCTGAGGTCTGATGGGGGTACATTCTGCTGATCAGAGGTCTGATGGGGGTACATTCTGCTGATCAGAGGTCTGATGGGGGCACATTAAGCCGATCTGAGGTCTGATGGGGGCACATTAAGCCTATCTGAGGTCTGATGGGGGCACATTAAGCCGATCTGAGGTCTGATGGGGGCACATTAAGCCGATCTGAGGTCTGATGGGTGCACAATACGCTGATCTGAGGTCTGATGGGGGCACATTAAGCCTATCTGAGGTCTGATGGGGGCACATTAAGCCGATCTGAGGTCTGATGGGGGCACAATACGCTGATCTGAGGTCTGATGGGGGCTCATTAAGCCGATCTGAGGTCTGATGGAGGCAGATTAAGCCGATATGAGGTCTGATGGGGGAACATTCTGCTGATCTGAGGTCTGATGGGGGCACATTCTGTTGATCTGAGGTCTGATGGGGGCACATTCTGCTGATCTGAGGTCTGATGGGGGCACATTCTGCTGATCTGAGGTCTGATGGGGGCACATTCTGCTGATCTAAGGTCTGATGGGGGAACATTCTGCTGATCTGAGGTCTGATGGGGGCACAATACGCTGATCTGAGGTCTGATGGGGGCACATTAAGCCGATCTGAGGTCTGATGGGGGCAAGGGACTGTTAGTTTAGTGATGTAAAAGCTGGGGACAGATTTCCTTTAACATAGGAGTCCCCTTGCTTTTTACTCCTATTACTCCTATATTTTACTGCATTATGTGGTGGAGTATTTAGAGTAGGGTATGTAGAAAGTCGATTGTACTGTACTTAACAGCATAGATGATCTAGCAGTTTATATAGTTATCTTGCTAATACAGTATTATAACCACAACTAGTAGTATGTGCCTGTGAAGTTGGAAACGTGCGTTTGGGAAGCCAATAAGTGGGGGGCCCACTCAAGTATGTTTCGCCCCCCCATGTGCTAAACCTCTATCTACGCCTCTGATCAGGCCCTTAGTGAGCTGTACCCAGAAAAGCCTGATAGATTACAAACTGTTTTTGTCATGACTTATCTGTACTATTGATTTTATGAAAATTTGTTTAAAGTTATCACTTAAACATGCTCCATGTATAAGAGAGTCGGAGTCGGAGTCAGGGGAAATTGAGGAGTCAGAGTCAGGGCTTTGGCTTACCGACTCCACAGCCCTGCTGTATAGTGTACTGCAGTGTATTTTCATTCATAGTAAGCCTGATCAGGCTCCTGCCTTTAGCAGGCGCCTGATCAGGCTTGATATACCATGGCAAGCCAGATGCCTATGAAGGTGTCTGGTTTCCACGGTAACCATCAGGTCGCTGCCACAGCAGAGCAGCCCTCCCTCTCGCCACAGCATCAGGGCATTGTCACAGCACCGCAGCGCCAGATGGGGAAGGGAAGGAGCTTCCTCCCTGTTAACCCCTTCCATGCCGTGGTCCCTATGGTCAGTGTCAGCAGCGATGTCGGCTGTTACAGTAAATTGTCAGCTGTATGTTACAGCTGACAATCTACTACCGCTCAGCCATTCTGAGGGGACATGGAAAATTGTGGGAGCGGGGAGGTTCGACCCCCTGGTAATTACCTGGTGCTGCTTAGCCATCCTGAAGGGGGGGGTGATCGGAGAACAGTAAACTTAGCAGCGCAGCTCCGATCTCCTCAATACTCACTGAGGAGATTGGAAGTGCGCGGCTAAACGTTGCGATTGGTCAGTCAAATCTGACTGACCAATTGCAGCGATCCAAAGACAGGGACTGCTGTGATTGGTCCCCTGCCGGGTGCCCGGACAGCTCAGCTGTCCGTAGCACCCATTTAGATGCCTGTGTCACTTGGATCTCATGACTAACTAACACCACATCATGACGTACACAGTACGTCATTAGTCACTAAGGGGTTAAAGCATTACACCAGCAGATGATTGTCGGAAGGAAGCATTCCTTCCTGACAACCGCCTACTTGTCAGTGGAGGAGAGTGCTGCTATACATTCAGCGATCTCCTCCACAGTATGAGGAGGCGCGATCACTAATGCCATTGCTTGTTCCCATACATAATTATTATTTGCCGGCAGCAGAGGTGATTAGACAGCATCATCTGCTGCTAGAAAATGGTGATTTTTTAACCTGGTTAAAAATTGCGATTGTCCAATGAACGATCGGGTAATCGTCAGCACTACAGATAAGCAAGTTTTCAAAAATTTGATCCAGCTGCTTCGCCGAACTTTGAAAGGAAATTTAATTAGTTACGAATTACATTGTAACGAATGGCATTCCATTGTATGAAGCGGGTACAATAACTGGGAATGACGATTGCACTGCTCCCCATCATTTAACCCATCGATGAACGCGGCATCTGAATGTCATATTCAGCCTATGAGTGGGTTAATCAGAATATAAAGAAAGAGGGGAACACAATGTCAAACTGGATAGGCCTTGAAGGATTTTTCTGGTGTGGGATTTGTGGGAATTGCAATTGTCCGATGAACGATCAGGTAATCGTCAGCACTACAGATGAGCACCACCATTTAACCCATCGCTGAACGCGACATCTGAGAGTCACATTCTGCCTACGAGTGGTTTAATCAAGGGTTAAAGCAAAAAAAATGATCATCAAATATCATCACAGTGCAAAACACCATTAAGTTAAACACTATTGTAATGTCACATTGGGACACAACCAAGGAATAAAGGCAAATAGTACCGTGACATCATCATAACAGAAAGAAACCACAAAATAACGTAAAACACTACTATGACATCATAATAGAGCTCTGCTTTGAAATAAGAAAACAATATTGTGGCATCATCAAAATGAAACTTAGGCCTCTTTCACAGTAGTGGCAGCACCGATCCAGCAGGTGAAGGGTGCCTCCGGATCCGGGCTGCCGCAGGGAAATGTGTGGGACTGGAACCGCGCTCTGGCCCCACACATGTCATACAGTACATACACACACACAGACATATACACATACAAATACACATACATACCTACATGCTCCCGGCAGGTTTCCACAGCGTAGGAGGAGCAGGACGGCGTGCACATAGGACGATTACGCACAGCGCCCTCTGCTGGGCGCCGAGTGGAATCGTCCTATGTGTGCGCCGTCCTGCTCCTCCTGTGCTGTGGAGACCTGCCGGGAGCATGTAAGTATGTATGTGTATATGTCTGTGTATATGTCTGTGTATGTTTATGTGTATGTCTGTATGTATGTGTGCAGGTGACGGATCTGTCATGAACTCCATTGAAAGTCAATGGAGGACAGATCCATTCACCATTGTGTCACACCAAATGGATCCGTCCCCATTGACTTTCATTGGGGGTCATGACGGATCCGTTTTGGTGCGGATGCCTGGACCGGAGAGCAAACCACAGCATGCTGCGGTTTGCTCTCCGGTCTGAAGACGGAACGGAATGCTTTCAGGAGCATTCCGTTGTCTTCAGTTCAGTTTTGTCCCCATTGACAATGAATAGGGACAAAACTGAAGCGTTTTATTCCGGTATTGAGCCCCTATTACGGAACTCAATACCGGAATTATAAAATGCTAGTGTGAAAGTAGCCTTAAGAAAGGGAGAAAGACAAAGACAACTGTAACAACATCAACATATAACATAGTCAATGAATGTAGAGAAACCCTACTGTGACATCAGAATAGACATATGCTTAGAAGGAGACATAATAACAACGGAACCCTGTGATATCATCACAAAAGAATACAAAGTAGAAAGAAAAGCAGTATTGTGATATGATCACAATGGAATAAAGCCAAACAAGAAAGACAAACACAATTGTAACATCTAACATTAGAATTAAAGGGGTTGTCCCATCTCAGATATTGGGGGCATATCGCTAGAATATGCCCCCAATGTCTGACAGGTGGGAGTGCCAAAAAAAGCCGAGCAGTAGGTTCAGCTATTTTCGGAAGTCCCACTGAAATGAATGGACTAATATCGATTGAACAGATTAATTTAATCGTGGATGGCATTAGCTTTATACTCAATCACAATTATTTATTTTATGATCAAGAATTTTAGAGGGACTGAGGAGAGGGACTGCTATGGGTACCAGGTTCGCCCCCAGCTATGCCAATATCTTTATGGCCCACTGGGAACAACAAACCATTGGACCTCAGCTGGTACTCTGGTGTTGATACAGTGACAATATATATGAAAATGCACTAGAAAAATTTCTGATGGAAATCAATACGAATAGTTATTGTCACGCTCTGGTGTGGAGGGTATAGCCCAAACAAGGGAAACGGTCACCTCCTGCAGGAATCCCTGAAACTAGGCCCTGACTGACTACCAGTATGAACAGGCCTTAGAGGTAGGAGAGTTCATACACAGGAACCTAATAACACCTGACCCCAGAGAACCCTGCCACTAGTGACAGGGGAAGGAGTCAACCCGTTCCTCCAAAAGGACGGACGAACGGGAGACTCCAGAAGGCAAAACCACAACAGGGAAAAGTAGGATAAACACAAAAGGGAAAATGACACTTATCTTAATGCAGATATTGCAGCAACCGGATCTCAGCCGAGATCCACACCATATACAACAATGTCAGCAGAAAGTATAAACCGCAAGGAATACTGGGAGAGGAAGGGATAAATAGGGGAAATACAATCACCACACCCGCAACAGCTGAGGGGAAGGGGTGTGGTAAACAGCAACCAAACCAAGAGGAAAACATGTCAAATTATGTCACTTTTGAAAGTCTAGCCGAACGCCTGCAACCTGATGCAGACACATTCGTGACAGTTATAAGCTAACATTTACCCCATAGGTAGAACTCAAGTAGAATTATTTTTATTTTTTTTATTAGTTTTATAAATCACTCTACTCAGTACCGGCAGAGGGCTTCAAAGAGGGTGAGTCATGACTACAATCCCTCTCTCTCCCAAAAATATCTAAAGAGGATCTTTCATCTCTTAATCAACTCATTACAACGGAAGAGGTTTTGAGGGTGATACGCCAATCCGGCAATGGGAAGGCCCCTGGGCCAGATGGCCTCTCAAACGAGTTCTACAAAATATTAGCCCCACAAATAACAAAGGTATTAACTAATGTCTATAATCAGATCTTAAGAGGTCAACCGATTCCGCCCTGACATGAACACAGCATATATCAAAGTTCTGCCAAAGCCTGGTAAAGACAATACGCTAGCTTCGTCCTATCGGCCTATATCATTAATTGACACTGATTTAAAATATATAGCGAAAATACTAGCTGACAGACTAGCGGTTTTTCTACCCAAACTTATATCTTTCAACCAAGTCGGCTTTATCCAGGACAGATCAGCAGTATCGAACATTCAAAAAGTACTGGTGGTGCTGGACGAGGTAAAGCTGCGCCCAGCCCTTCATCCATCCCCAGCTCTGTTAGCCATTGATGCAGATAAAGCGTTTGACAATGTGAGCTGGGGATGGTTGAATGCGGTTTTGGACAATATGGGGTTTTCAGGACAGTTTAGAACATATATTTCATCTTTATATCGGGCTCCTCTAGCCAGAATCGCATTACCAGGGCATATATCACAGGCATTTATGCTTCAAAAAGGTACCAGGCAGGGGTGCCCCTTATCACCGCTTTTATTTAATATAGCACTAGAACCTTTATCAAGAGCAATATCTATGTCACATGACATCCAAGGCATCTCTATTGTTAATTCTATAGTCAAACATACTCTCTTCGCAGATGACTTGTTATTATTTCTTGAAAATCCCCACAGAGACCTATCAGCGGTATTTAATCTACTAAAACAATTTGGCTCCATGTCAGGGTTCAAAGTTAATGCATCAAAATGTGAACTCCTGGATATATCACCTACTCAAGCCATAGGAAGATACCCGATCCAAACTCTCCCGATACTAATTGCACCTCGCAGCATTAAGTACTTAGGCATCCACATAGGGAAATCACCCGAATCCCTCTACTCCCTTAACTACCCACCAATAATTAAAAAGATTATATCTGAACTTAAAACACAGTCCACTTTACCTCTATCACTTATGGGAAGATGTCATCTAATAAAGATGATGAGCTTCAGCAAACTATTATACCCCATGCAAATGTTGCCAATCCTACTAAAACACTCTGACGTCCAAGCACTATCGAAATCCTTCAGAGCTTTCATATGGCGGAACAAGAGAAGCAGAATCTCAATACAGACATTAACCAGGCAAAAAGACAGAGGTGGTTTGGGAATACCAGACATCAGACTATACAATATCGCTAGCATATTGAGACACTGCCTAGACTGGATAAATAACACGTCAGTTTATTCAATACTCCCAATCGAAACAGAACTAGCTAAACCATGGTCGCTAAACAGTCTTTTACATACTAAAAATAGGGGAACTCAAGTGGCAGTGCCGACTCCATAACTAAACAGTCTTTTACATACTAAATACGCTGCATTACCAAATTCCATCAAACATAGCATCCTATTAAGGGATACCATTGCGTCATGGAAAGCTATTAGGAAATTGTACAATCTTTCCTTCTCTATCTCCAAACAGATGAATCTATGGGGCCACCCAGAATTTCCAGCCTTTAACATTAATAAACAATTTCAAACCTGGAAATCTAAGGGAATAAATGAAGTCATTCACTTGTGGAACTCTGTGGAAAACAGGTTTCACACCTTTAAAGAATTGATATCCACATACCAAATTCCATCCCATAACTTCTTGGCTTTCCACCAATTAATGGCCTTCATAAAATCAAGAGTAATTGATCTAGGCCAAGAATTTTCAACAAACCCCTTCGATACTCTGATAAACCCACCTATCTAGAACAATAGATTGACCAACATATACGCTTCTCTAAGAGAAGTAGGGTCCAAAAAAGGAGACCCTTTTCTATTTAAGGCATGGCTAAAAGATTTCCCGCATCTGAGTCTTCCCGACAAATTGTTGGAAGGGTGGCAAACGGTACAAAATAGTGTTAGTAGTGAAATTTGGAGAGAAACTCAGTTTAAAATACTACATAGAGCTATTTATGGATTCTTTACTCCAAACTCCAAAACACACAGACAACAAGATACCAAATAGAATAACCCAATGTCCCAAATGCGATAAGGGGAACACGGATCTTACACATGGTACCTGGAGCTGCCCTCAAGTCCAATTCTATTGGAAATTGGTATTAACCACCTTAAATCTGAAATGTCACAGAACAATACCTTTGGATCCGGAAATCCTATTATTCCACATCAACAAGAGTGACATCAAAATTACAACAGCAGAACATATCTTTATTTTGGCAGCTAAAAGATGTTTACTATTATACTGGCTCAAACCTAATACTCCACCGGTATCTGAAGTCATAAAATACACAAACAAATGTCTCACTTTAGAAAGGATAGAAGCTGAACGTTCTCCATCTAAACTGACTTCACCCTTTTTTCGAAAATGGAGGAGGTATATAGAAGGATTTCTGGAGAGACAAACCATTAAATTAACCATTACACCTTTCCGTTTCACGGAATGGTATGCCAAGTTGACAACATCCGACCCTTGGCATAAATTATTAAATGAATGACCAAACAGTAAACTACTTATTAACAAAAAATAATCCTTCACTATACATCCTCATAATCTAGGTATAACACAAATCTTTTCTTCATGAAAAATAAGTATGCTTTTCTAGAATCATGCTGAGATGCAGAGGGAAGGGGGGAAATTGTTGTTATTCTGTTATTATGCTATATTATTGATTGCATAAGTAATCACTCCAATATATATACAATGTACAACCGGATGTTCTGATATTAAAATTGCTTAATGTAACTACATTGTACTGAAGTTTCATTATATTTCTGTGGGAAAAAATTGAAAAAACAAATAAAAATTTATTGTTTAAAAAAAAAAAAAAGAAAAGTGTAATTGCACTGAAAACATATAAATTAAAAAGGAGGCTCAACCAATGTTTCAACAATCCAGGGATAAAGAATACCCCACAAATACAATAAACTCTGCATTAGTGAAGGCAGAATCGATGGACAGATCATGTGATATTTTTATAGATCAGGTTGTTAGGGACAGGGCAACACCTAATATGTCTATTTATTTTGGTTTTACACAATAAAAGCATTTTTGAAAAAAAAACCTCATGTGTCTCAGTTTTCTGAAAGCCATATTTATTTTATTTTATGGATGATTGTCTTAGGTAGCGTCTAATTTTTTGCGGGATGAGATAACGGTTTGATTGCTACCATATTGGGGCACATATGACTTTGTGATCGCCTGGTATTAGAGTTTTTTAATGTAAGGTGATAAAAAATTGCTTTTTTGGCACAGTTTTTATTTTATTTTTGTTTACGGTGTGCACCAGACTGGTTGGATCACATTATTTTTTTTTTATAGAGCCCGTTGTTACGGACACGGTGATACCCAATATAGCTATTTTTTTTTTTTTTATTTCGGTTTTACACAATATAAGCATTCAAAAAAAATATTTGTGTCTCCATATTTTTTGGGCGATTGTCTTATATAGGGGCTCATTTTTTGTGGGATGAGGTGACGGCTTGATTGGTACTAATTTGGGGTACTTTTGACTTTTTTGATCACATTTTATACCATTTTGTTGGGAAGTGAAGTGGGCAAAATTGCAATTCTTTTCTTATGGCTTTCACTGTGCGGTAAAAGTAACGTGATCCTTTTATAGATCAGGTCGTTACGTACGTGGCGATACCAAACATGTTTAGTGTTTTTTTTTACATTTTTTAACCAATTATGTGTGGATATAGGAAGAAGTTATATTGTTTTTTGTTTTTTTTTACCCATATCCACTTGGTTCTTGAGTTTCAGTGGGTCTGATGGCTCTACAATACACTGCAGTACACTATATAGTGTACCCAAGTGTATTTTGATTTACACTTAGCCTGGTCAGGCTCCTGTCTCTCAGATATACCATGGCAAGTCAGATCCCTGTGCAGGTGTCCAGTTGCCATGGTAACCTGCAGGGCGCTGCCACAGCAGGACACTGTGATGTGGGCGGGGTGGGCGTTCTGGTCTATCTCATTTATCATTTTCTATGCCTGTTTTAGGCATAGAGAATGATCTACATTTAAGCCAGCAAGGGAGCTGGCACAGATTTAGACAGGCGGTGGATGTTATGTAGATTCAGACAGGCGCCTAAGTTATGTAGAGGCTGGCACCAGCGCAGGAGTTATTAAGACCGGCGTCTAAAACGCTCTTAATAAATGACTGCAAAACACTTTTCTGACACCATCATAAAGACGCACACCAACGAGGAAAAGAGAAATAATGTGGAAACACAACCAGAGAATGAACTGACGCACTATAATGACATTGCCCCACTGAAACTCCAGATGTGATGTCATCACAATCTGTTCACATTACCATCATGTATTATTACATACCTGATGAATTTATACTGATCTTCTTTGCTATCTGAGCTTTTGCCTCCAACTCCAGCTGTGTTGGCAGAGCCACGATATTGTGAGGGTGGAGAGATGGTGCACTTTTGATTAGAACCAGGGCTGAGAGGTTTGCATAATCGCCTCCTGATACAATCACTTTCACGTCTTTGCTTGCATTCTGATCAATGAGCCTTCCATACTGAGCACACTCTTCCTTGATCTTAGTAATATGAGCTTCTGAAGATTGATCGTCTTTGGCAAGTACATCATTAAGGACGATTACAAAGTCTGCTTGAAGAAATGCATCCTCAGCTATTGTGTGGAGAGTCACTTTTCGCAGACATGGGTATGCCAAGTCTTCAGCCTCCATTTTCAGTCCTTGCAAAGTCTGCTGGGCATGGTCGTTGTCCAATAAATGTAACCAGATGTCTTTTTTTCTTCCAAAAACCTCACCGCTGGCCAATATAGGGATAAGGCTGTAGCCGGCAGGCATTGAAGCACTGAAGTGACAAGCAGAGTAGAAATGTATTCACTCTGAAAAGCACAAGTTCACCAAACACAGAAATCCATGAAATAAGCACATTATCAATACTGAGGCGAAAAAATCCAACACGGTTATCCTATCATTTTCATGTAGATTTGATCCAGGAGTACCCACTTATGTGGATCAAAATCTGTAGAAGAAGACCTTCTCTAGAGCACTGCTGTGTGTGGAGTGAAGAAACGTGGAGCCAAGTCACAGCACTTAAAACGATCTCCATTGCTGAAATACGTTGCAGCATATGAATAAAGAACCAAGTTATCAACCTCTGTGGCTCGACTCCATGTTTCTTCTGTCTACTGATGGCACTATCCAGTGACAACAGTTGCGGGTCATACCTATGGGGCCCTTGTCTAAGGAAAACGCTGGTGACTCTCATTCTCTATACACTTCAATGTAGAGGTGGTCGCACTTGGCTACGACCTCTACCCTGAAAGATTTAGGTGCTGTAGTATCTTCAGTTCAGCTGTTGCATCATACCTATACCATACAGAGCAATAATGACGTCCTGCATTTTGGGTAAACTGGACTTCTTCCTCTATGCCAAAATGGGGTTCAAAAGTGAACGTCCTCTAGTATACTGTAAAACTAATATTAAAAGGTTGTCCCACGGAAAATATTCTACAGTTTTCAAACCAGCACCTGGAACTGAATACTTTTGTAATTGCAAGTAATTAAAACTTTCATTTCAATTTAATATTTCAATAAAATGTACCTGTATAGCTCCACCTGCTGTTTATTTGTTTGCTTATTTCTTCGTCCTGCTTACTATGATGGCTGCACATGCTCAGTTTCATCCTTCAACTGTCTCCTGAGCTGTGATGGGGAGAGCTGAGACACACCTCCTGAGCTGTGATAGGGAGAGCTGAGACGCCCCCTGAGCTCTGATAGGGAGAGCTGAGACACGCCCCCCGAGCTCTGATAGGGAGAGCTGAGACACGTCCCCCCAAGCTCTGATAGGGAGAGCTGAGACACGCCCTCTGAGCTGAAGCAGAAAAGACTCCCCTTGATCTGTCAGCTTGATATAAATCTAACAGAACAATAACTGGGATCTCTGGATCCATGTGAGGTACAGGACTGGTTCTGGCTTTGTTGGAAAGAGGTTGTCCTGTACTATATGATGTCTGATTTTAATTTTTACATTATTCATGGGATAACCCCTTTAATGTTTCTCATAAATAAGATGGGACACTTTTTACCCCTATGTGCCAACATTCAGAAGTTTTGGACCAATCTCTTTTGGTGTAAATGCTTTTGAAAAATCCCAGATACTGTATATCACATTAAAGGGGTATTCCGGTTACCATAAATATAGCTTATGTTTTAGACTAATTTATCATCAATAATTACCTAATATAATGTCAATTTCACATATTTACCGTTCAGTAGTTATAAAAGTAGTTTTCTTCCTCTGCTACCCATCAGTGATTGTGAGTCAAAACCAGGATTGGAGTATCTACAGACATAAGGTATAATGGAAAGATATGCACCTGTTCTGTCTTTAGAGCCGAACCTGGTTTTGGCTCAAAATCACTGATGGAAATCACTGACCAAACACTGACTGTGTGAATAAGGCATAAGGCTGTGTTCACACATATTGCAGCCTTTGGGAAGTTTTTGCAGTTTTTTTTTCTGAAATTGTGTCAAAACTATGTGATTCTACCATGATTTTAGAAAACCACAGCAATAAGTGCACCACAGCCACAACATGTGGTCCCAGTCTAGGCCCCATGCTCTACACTGCAACTGTCCTCTATCTGCTGACTACAGAGAACAAACAGTGGCACACAGTGATGATTAACTTCCCTTCACATTTCATATCATGTATTTTTCCTGCAATACCTGATAATCCAGACATTCAGTGGATTGAACTGCTGCCTAGTGTTATTTTCCTCTTCTTCTAGGTCAAGGTGGGCTTGCATATTCTCTGCGGCAATGTCCTTCATTTGATCACTCACCATAGCTGATGTTACATTGTAGTACTCCTGAAAAATCCCATAATCAACAAATAATAATCAGCCATGAGTACTGAATACAAAGAAGGATAGGCTATTTCCATGCATGAAGATGCAAGTATAACTCCTACTCTACTGATGAACCACCATGAATTACGAGGTCTGTGGTCATTTAAGAAAGAAAAAAGCAACAGTACATACCAGGGTGGACGACGTGCAGCCCGGGGGTCACATCTGAACACAAAAGTGCTTGTCTGTGGCTGCTCATGTCAGAAAGTATACTGTGTAGCCATCACTGGTCTCCCATCAGGAAACACCTTTGGTATATGAATAAGAGAGGTGACCATCTAGATATGAGGCTCTCTCTATTGTAGTTTATGGAAATTGTGCAATTCTGGGCTGTTATCACAACACCCATTATGTTCAGGAGGCGTACATGATTGTCTCCTCTATGCAATACGGAATGGGGGAAAAAGGGACCCCATTCCCTGACTGGTGGGAGTCCTGGAAGTGGAACGTGCAGCTGTCAGACATTTGTGACATATTCTTTTGATACACCATAAATGTATCCCTTTAAATTTTATGGTGGCCCTTGGAAATGGTACATCCCTGGTACATGCATTAAGTCCCGTTATGTAGCATTACTTGCCCTCATAGAACAATTTATTAATTTCTAAGGATTTTAAGGAATTGTTCACAAGGATAAAATATATAGAGTACAGTTTCTTATACAGTACAGACCAAAGGTTTGGACACATCTTCTCATTCAAAGAGTTTTCTGTATTTTCATGACTATGAAAATTGTAGATGCACACTGAAGGCATCAAAACTATGAATTAACACATGTGGAATTATATACTTAACAAAAAAGTGTGAAACAACTGAAAATATGTCTTATATTCTAGGTTCTTCAAAGTAGCCACCTTTTGTTTTGATTACTGCTTTGCACACTCTTGGCATTCTCTTGATGAGCTTCAAGAGGTAGTCACCTGAAATGATTTTCACTTCACAGGTGTGCCCTGTCAGGTTTAATAAGTGGGATTTCTTGCCTTATAAATGGGGTTGGGACCATGAGTTGTGTTGGGCAGAAGTCAGGTGGATACACAGCTGATAGTTCTAGTTAATAGACTGTTAGAATTTGTATTATGGCAAGAAAAAAGCAGCTAAGTAATGAAAAACGAGTGGCCATCATTACTTTAAGAAATGAAGGTCAGTCAGTCCGAAAAATTGGGAAAACTTTGAAAGTGTCCCCAAGTGCAGTCCCAAAAACCATCAAGCGCTACAAAGAAACTGGCTCACATGAGGACCGCCCCAGGAAAGGAAGACCAAGAGTCACCCCTGCTGCGGAGGATAAGTTCATCCGAGTCACCAGCCTCAGAAATCACAGGTTAACAGCAGCCCAGATTAGAGACCAGGTCAATGCCACACAGAGTTCTAGCAGCAGACACATCTCTACAACAACTGTTAAGAGGAGACTGCGTGCAGCAGGCCTTCATGGTAAAATAGCTGCTAGGAAACCACTGCTAAGGACAGGCAACAAGCAGAAGAGACTTGTTTGGGCTAAAGAACACAAGGAATGGACATTAGACCAGTGGAAATCTGTGCTTTGGTCTGATGAGTCCAAATTTGAGATCTTTGGTTCCAACCACTGTGTCTTTGTGCGACGCAGAAAAGGTGAACGGATGGACTCTACATGCCTGGTTCCCACCGTGAAGCATGGAGGAGGAGGTGTGATGGTGTGGGGTGCTTTGCTGGTGACACAGTTGGGGATTTATTCAAAATTGAAGGCATACTGAACCAGCATGACTACCACAGCATCTTGAAGCGGCATGCTATTCCATCCGGTTTGTGTTTAGTTGGACCATCATTTATTTATCAACAGGACAACACACCTCCAGGCTGTGTAAGGGCTATTTGACAAAGAAGGAGAGTGATGGGGTGCTACTCCAGATGACCTGGCCTCCACAGTCACCAGGCCTGAACCCAATCGAGATGGTTTGGGGTGAGCTGGACCGCAGAGTGAAGACAAAAGGGCCAACAAGTGCTAAGCATCTCTGGGAACTCCTTCAAGACTGTTGGAATACCATTTCAGGTGACTACCTCTTGAAGCTCATCAACAGAATGCCAAGAGTGTGCAAAGCAGTAATCAAAGCAAAAGGTGGCTACTTTGAAGAACCTAGAATATAAGACATATTTTCAGTTGTTTCACACTTTTTTGTTAAGTATATCATTCCACATGTGTTAATTCATAGTTTTGATGCCTTCAGTGTGAATCTACAATTTTCATAGTCATGAAAATACAGAAAACTCTTTGAATGAGAAGGTGTGTCCAAACTTTTGGTCTGTACTGTATATAATACAAAAACCAAAACACAGACTTTGATGTGGACAGAGGAATATCAAACCTGAAAAACGTAACAAAAGAATCCTCCCTAAATAAAACTTTTATTAAATACGATTAAAAATCCTTATATGCAACCCCCAACAGTAGATTAATTGATAATGCAAACAAATGCAAGTACATAGGGTCAGTTATATTATGCAGGTGCCATGTTGAGGTGGGACAGGATATTCATAGATGCCATGAATCCTACGGCCTGCATCTGACACCGTTCATCTATTGCTGCTTATCTATTAGCCCACGTGATTGTTCCCTTGACTGGAAGGATTTTTTACTGGCGGTGACTGACTATCTGCGGGTTATTTAACCATCACTGGTGACTTCTATTTGCACAAAGGATTAGTCCCTTGAAGATGATCAGCGGCAATACTGGGGAAACGCAGCATTGGGACCGTCAATTTTTGTACTGTGCCAATGATTGGACTATATTTTCTTTTTTCTTATCAATTTTTATTACCTCTTTATCTCTGGGACAATGAGCATTTATAGGGCTTTTGCAGTGACTATAAGGGTTTAGCCACCGAGAGGTGGGGTCGCCCCTTTCGGGGCGGGTGCTCTGCCTGTAGGCAGGGTGAAACCCAGGGATATATTAGAAATAGAACTGTGTCCTCTGTTATCTGGACTGTGATTGACGATTGGATATCGCACAAGTCATCTAACCGTGAGTAAGAAGGACATACCCTGTCCCACCTCAACATGGCACCTGCATAATATAACTGACCCTATGTACTTGCATTTGTTTGCATTATCAATTAATCTACTGTTGGGGGTTGCATATAAGGATTTTTAATCGTATTTAATATTATAATATAATATAAAGTTAATTTTTATTTAGGGAGGATTCTTTTGTTAAGTTTTTCTTATATATAATACCTTCAATCATAAAAAGAAAATGAATAGACAAACCTGAAAAGAGAATAGTGGAAAGTATGAATAAAAGATGTCTATGTACAGTATGTTATATATTGCGCATTACAACCAGCCTGAAACGCGTTAAACCGGGATAATAACCGAGCGTTCAATGTGACTACCTTATACTCTTCCTCATTACATGAGCGGCTCGCTGCACGGAAAATGGTCACCCCAATATGCAAAATGACAAGAAAAAAAACTAAAATAGGATAACAGTGTATCTTATAAACTTCAAAATGTTAATACATTCATATAACTCCAATTACAGTGACGTTACCTGGGCATGTTCCAGAAAATCATTAAACCCTCCAAGCAGTAGGCCCTTACTTCCCCGATCTAACAGCTCTCTCCATATTATAGGAGAGCGGTTGTGCTTCCATCCATTCCTTATGCATAAGTCCGTCAGCCACTCCTGCAGAGACAGAAAATATAACATAAGATGTCTTCACTCATTTCTTCCCATTTTAATAGATGATATGCCTGGAATAACACTGTATTTACTTTAGTGCCTATTTTACCATGATGATGATGAGTGTACAACTGGAGCCGTCCCATCAAATAGGTGCCATGATCTGTACACATTGTGCCATCTAAGGGGGTAAACGATCACTGGATCATTAGTCCAGGGGGTCACAGCACAACTGCAGGGACGATTGTCTTGATGAATGTTCTGTATACATCAGGAAGAGGCGAGTAAGGGCATAAAAGGGGTTGTCTTATGAAGGCCTTTATCCATATAGTTCTCCTTGGAAATAATTGGCAAGCTACATCTTCCATGCTGGGTGTTAGTGAAGTTGCAGCTGCGACTTATGGTTTCCATTAAAAAATGGGTTGTCTTCATGAGACAACCCCTTTAAAGGGGGTATCCCATGAAAAATAAAAAATAAAAAAAAATGGAAAGAAACTCCAATATCATTCAAACTTAGAACCAGATAGGAGATCTTCCCATTAATTGCTCCAATTGCTGTGCTGGATTTATTTGAAGTAAATAGATTAGGGGGTGTGCACTTTCTCATGGGGCGTGTCCTTTCTACTGCAGCTGGTGGTAGTTGAAGGATGGAAAGGAGCATGTGCTTCCATCACATTCAGCAGGACAGAAATTTATGAAAAAGAGCAACCAGCAGTGAATAATTCAGTGGCTATGCTACATTTTTAACTACATGCAAATGTAAAAGTATTCAGACCCAGGTGCCAGTTTGAAAAATGTATGGTAAAATATTTTTCATGGAATGAAAAACGTCTGTTTCTCTTTGTCCCTAAAAAGGGAATTACAATCTTTTGTTCCTAAAATGAGAATTTAATTATTTTGTCTCCAAACTGGAAATTACATTCGTGTTTAGCACTCTAGCCATTTTCATCTGGTCTCTTAAACAGGTGCAGGCCTGTACTGGATGTGAGTTTCATACAGATGATAAGTATCTGATGATGGATCAGATTTACTTTACCACAAATAGTGCACCTGAAGATCACTTTCACAAGTGGCATATGTGTACAAAGCACAGCACTCTGCACCTGAATGCGGTTTTACAGATAACACATCTGAGATTTACAGATTTCCGAGCATGCTAGAGATAGGCAGAAGCACAGCCTGTCCTATCTTCTACACACTGGCAATGATTGCTGGAGGACTCGCACCTCCCAGTCATCTGGATGGTGGGTCATTTTGTGTACTCTGAAGTTCGGCAGGTTCTTCTGAAGGTAATCTGCTAGAAGTTCTGCTTTGGCATAGTAGGGGCAGTCTGCCCTTCCTGTGTGGAGAAAGAACATTATTTGTTAATTGGAGAAACTATAGTAATGAATACATAGTGGAAGTGGAAGTAACAAGTTTATCGTGAACGAGAGGTGCTAATGTGGGAGAGCAGCAGCTCCAAACATCGGCTACATAGCCAGGAGCAGCCCGGCACTGCCCAGAATAAAGCAGCATTACAACTAGAAAAATGTGACATTTACATTAAACAAGTCAATTATAAGGTAGGTCACAGTAAGTAATTAAAGGGCAGTCTTACAAACTACCGTAATACAGTGAGCTCAGATCAGTCATTCTTATCTTCATAGTCACTCCTGTCTCCGCAAACCAGCCTTATGATGCATCGAGAAGACCTGGAGTCCTCTCCATTATGTGCTCGCGCTCAGACGTCCTCTCCATTATGTGCTCGCGCTCAGGAGTCCTCTCCATTATGTGCACACGCTCAGAAGTCCTCTCCATTATGTGCACGCGCTCATACGTCCTCTCCATTATGTGCACACGCTCAGAAGTCCTCTCCATTATGTGCACGCGCTCATACGTCCTCTCCATTATGTGCTCGCACTCAGAAGTCCTCTCCATTATGTGCTCGCGCTCAGACGTCCTCTCCATTATGTGCTCACACTCAGAAGTCCTCTCCATTATGTGCTCACACTCAGAAGTCCTCTCCATTATGTGCTCGCACTCAGGAGTCCTCCCCATTATGGGCTCGCACTCAGGAGTCCTCCCCATTATGGGCTCGCACTCAGGAGTCCTCCCCATTATGGGCTCGCACTCAGACGTCCTCTCCATTATGTGCTCGCGCCCAGAAGTCCTCTCCATTATGTGCTCGCGCTCAGGAGTCCTCTCCATTATGTGCTCACGCTCAGAAGTCCTCTCCATTATGTGCACGCGCTCATACGTCCTCTCCATTATGTGCTCGCACTCAGAAGTCCTCTCCATTATGTGCTCGCAATCAGGAGTCCTCCCCATTATGGGCTCGCACTCAGAAGTCCTTTCCATTATGTGCTCGCGCTCAGAAGTCCTCTCCATTATGTGCTCGCGCTCAGAAGTCCTCTCCATTATGTGCTTGTGCTCAGAAGTCCTCTCTATTATGTGCTTGCGCTCAGAAGTCCTCTCCATTATGGGCTCGCACTCAGGAGTCCTCTCCATTATGGGCTCGCACTCAGGAGTCCTCTCCATTATGGGCTCGCACTCAGGAGTCCTCTCCATTATGGGCTCGCACTCAGGAGTCCTCTCCATTATGGGCTCGCACTCAGGAGTCCTCTCCATTATGGGCTCGCACTCAGGAGTCCTCTCCATTATGGGCTTGCACTTAGGAGTCCTCTCCATTATGGGCTCGCACTCAGGAGTCCTCTCCATTAGGGGCTCTCGCTCAGGAGTCCTCTCCATTATGGGCTCTCGCTCAGGAGTCCTCTCCATTATGGGCTCTCGCTCAGGAGTCCTCTCCATTATGGGCTCTCGCTCAGGAGTCCTCTCCATTATGGGTTCTCGCTCAGGAGTCCTCTCCATTATGGGCTCTTGCTCAGGAGTCCTCTAAATTATGTGCTCATGCTCAGGAGTCCTCTCCATTATGGGCTCGCACTCAGGAGTCCTCTCCATTATGAGCTCTCGCTCAGGAGTCCTTTCCATTATGGTCTCTCACTCAGGAGTCCTCTCCATTATATGCTCGCGCTCAAGAGTCCTCTCCATTATATGCTCGTGCTCAGGAGTCCTCTCCATTATGGGCTCTCACTCAGGAGTCCTCTCCATTATATGCTCGCGCTCAGGAGTCCTCTCGAAGCACAGCAGATCTGGTCTGCAGGCACACAGCGGGGGAATGGGGGTTGGGGAGTATAAAGATATAGTATAAGGAGAGAAAACATATGTGGCGAGGGTCTCTTACGCTTGGATTTGTTGGCTCTTGGGATAGATAAACGGCCAGCAGTTTTCTCAAAAAGCGAGCAGTCTATTTAACAGGGGACGTCTGTCATTGACAGCATCACCGGACAATAAACCTCTGATGGGGCTGATCTGAGCTCAGTGATATCAGTATGTGAGGTTGGGGCAGATATAGCATAGAAAAAGATCCTTGAAAGTTGTCAGGATATAGCGGGCTCTCTGCTCTGGCTATCAGACAGGGGGGAAAGTTCATACTGGACATAATAGTAGCAGGGTATCAATTGTGAGAAGCGTTTGGCTGTATTCACACTTTGTGCAAGGGCCTAGGTGGGGGGAAGGTGGGCAACTGGACATGTGCCCAAAGTGCTAGTTGCCAGGGATGCTAACAAGCCAATGGGTCAGGGTCTTTTTAAATACAGGGTGAGGGCAATCGCCAGGGTGAAGGAAAGCCTAGCTAGGGTTCTGGTCTCATGTATGACTACTAGTGCAGACAAGAGCTGGATGTGTCACCTGTAGCACCAGAGTTTATAGGGTCTTATAATACAAGCAGCCACATGATTGGTTTCTATGAGTAACACATTCACTTTTTATCATCGAGGTCACATATGACCACAGAGGCTTTCTGTAACCAGATCTAATATTTCACCTCCAACGTACCTCCCCATTCAGGTGAATGCTCCACTCCGAATGTCCTATGAATGCCCACTAACCCTCTCCAAAACTCCAAAATTGAGGCACATTGCCTAAACCCTGTGCTGCAAACAGGACGATTTTGAGGTAAGAACACAATGACAAAGGAAAGATATGCCACAGAATAGCGCCTCCCCCAGGTACATTGTATTAACTACACACATGATATAACACATTGTGTTCTATAAACCCCAACAAAGTAGGGTTTCAGAATGTGCCCCATCCCTCAGGATAGGTCATCAATATCAGATCGGCAGGGGTCTGACACCCGGCACCCTCGCCCATCAGCGTGCCAGTGCAGCCTTCTCTTCGTTATTTACCTGCTCGCCATTGACGTCGCAGCGGTGTAATTACAAGTCGTCACATTCGCTTCTATGGGACGGTTCGTTCCTATTCAAGTGTATAATACAGAGCCGTCCCATATAAGTGAATGGGACAGCTTGTCATTACACTGCTCACCACTGCGATTTCGATGGCGAGCAGGTAAACAACGAAGGGAAGGCTGCACTCCCACTAAGCTCAGCCTTTTCTTCAACCAGCTGATTGGTGTCGGACCCTCGCCAATCTCAGGATAGGTCATCAATATTAAAATCCCGGAAAACCGCTTTAAGGACTTAGAATTAGATGTCATAAAAGCTCCTGTAGGTGTGATGTCAGGTCGCCCAACGCTTTTCATCTATGTACTATATATATAATATATAAACACACTATCACCTATATTCAGTGTTAGAAAGAGTTCAGTACTTATAACTTTAAAGGGTTTCTGTCACTAGTTTTTTCAGTATGAATCAGGCTGACATTAGAGATGTGCTAATGTCACCTGATTCCAAATATATATCTGTTTTATTTACTGGTGCCCCCATTTTTATATGTAATGAACTTTTATTTTATGCTTATAAGGCCTCTAGGTGCAAGGGGCGTTAACCCTGCTCCTAGAGGCTCTGTTGATTGACAGGACGAGGCAGAGAAGAAACACTCCATTCACCATAGCTTGCAAGGACCTTCAATGATGTCATGACCATGTGATCAGTCACATGGTTAGGATCACACAAACAGCCTGTCTCTTCCTAAACCATGTGACTGATCACATGGTCGTGACATCATTGAAGGTCCTTGCAAGCTATGGTGAATGGATTGTTTCTTCTCTGCATGGTCCTGTCAATCAACAGAGCCTCCAGGAGCAGGTGTAACGCTCCTTGCACCTAAAGGCCTTATTAGCATAAAATAAACGTTCATTTTATATAAAAATAGGGGCACCAGTAAATAAAACAGATATATATTTGGAATCTCTAATGTCAGCCTGATTCATACTGAAAAACGTGACAGAAACCCTTTAAGGTGGCTCTAATCTTACACCACGGACCTGCACCACCCTGTACATATGCAACACACTGATATTAATACAGCCACACTAATGACAGCGCTTCAGAGACGCTAGTAATAAGAAGCAGGGCCAGTGCGCCCTCTGGCGGACCAGCTGAACTTCTATGGTCTAGCTGAACTTTAACCCCTTACATATAGAAGTGCTGTTACTATACACTAAGCGCCCAGAAAATACCAACAAATATACCCATCAGCAAATGCCAAGGCCTTTACCAGCGAGGACGAACTTTGCCATGACAGCCGCCTTGAGTGCACAGGACAACCCAACTGTGTTACCAGGCAACGCTAAACAGAGAGCGTGCCCTCCTGGGGGCGTGGTCTCCGGCTCCTTAGTTGTAAATACCACAAAACAGTTTAGGATGCCCACAGAAAACGGAGCGGTCAATTCAGCATAACGTTGCTGTTTGTATATCTGACACTCTTCAGAAAGAAAAAACGCCACGGTATCACTTTTGGCTGCTGCGCGACCCCGTAGTGGGAGGCCGTCCTTACGTGACGTCACTCAATGGCGCTGTCCTGGAAGCAGGCATGATCTGTCAGCGGTGAGTCGAATGAAGGTGAGTGCAGAGGGAGAAGCTCTTCACAGAGCTCAGGACTGCGGTACTGGGGCTGCATGCACACACAGCGGCTGCAGGAGCTGGTGCTGCCGCTCTAGGGGCACACAGGACGCCACATTATAGTCCTGTCAGACGGAGGCTGCTATTCCTGGTAGTGTGAGCCCCCACAGACGCTTGTAAAGGCATGGAGGGTGAGGTGACAGACTGAGCATGGGCCATGAAGAGCTCTGCCATCGTCCTCATCATTACCACAGGCGTTTGGAGATGCACAATCTTGGGAGTTGTAGTTTTGCAACATCTGGAGGGCCGCAGTTTGGGGATGCCTGGTCTAAACTCACAAACACTGCAGTCGCTGGTGAACGCGGGATCTCAGGAGTTAAATGACCGGTTTTGGCATTATTGCCGATTCTGGTCATAGAGACCGGGTGGCCAGCTATCATGTATGGAGCGGGCTCAGCACAGCAGCATACATGTATGGCATTATGCGTTAAGGGGTTAAGGCCTAGTTATTAAAAGATTGTATCGTTAATATACGATACACCGCACCCTCCGCCAAACAGCTGTTTTAAAAAAGCTCAGACAGCGGAACTATGCGCCTTTGTCCTTGGTGTAGTGGACAGAGCAGGTGACTGCAGCGCTGCCCCCATGCCCATCTTTTCTGCAGTGATGATAGGGTTGGGCGATATCAAAAATATTCCCACGATAACGATATCATGAAATTTATCGCGATAACGATATATATCGCGATAAATACTCATTTAGAAGAAAAACTTGTACTGTACTTATACTGTATGGGGGCAGCCACAAGGAGACATTATACTGTATGGGGCAGACACAAGGAGACATTATACTGTATGGGGCAGCCACAAGGAGACGTTATACTGTATGGGGCAGCCACAAGGAAACATTATACTGTATGGGGGCAGCCACAAGGAAACATTATACTGTATGGGGGCAGCCACAAGGAAACATTATACTGTATGGGCGCAGCCACAAGGAAACATTATACTGTATGGGGCAGCCACCAGTAGACGTTATACTGTATGGGGGCCACAAGGAGACGTTATACTGTATGGGGGCCACAAGGAGACGTTATACTGTATGGGGCAGCCACAAGGAAACATTATACTGTATGGGGGCAGCCACAAGGAAACATTATACTGTATGGGGGCAGCCACAAGGAAACATTATACTGTATGGGGGCAGCCACAAGGAAACATTATACTGTATGGGCGCAGCCACAAGGAGACATTATACTGTATGGGGGCCACAAGGAGACGTTATACTGTATGGGGGCCACAAGGAGACGTTATACTGTATGGGGGCCACAAGGAGATATACTGTATGGGGGCAGCCACCAGTAGACGTGATACTGTATGGGGGCAGCTACAAGGAGACGTTATACTGTATGGGGGCAGCCACAAGGAGACATTATACTGTATGGGGCAGCCACAAGGAGACATTATACTGTATGGGGCAGCCACAAGGAGACGTTATACTGTATGGGGGAAGCCACAAGGAGATGTTATACTGTATGGGGGCAGCCACAAGGAGATGTTATACTGTATGGGGGCAGCCACAAGGAGACGTTATATTGTATGGGGGGCAGCCACAAGGAGACGTTATACTGTATGGGGGCAGCCACAAGGAGACGTTATACTGTATGGGGGCAGCCACAAGGAGACGTTATACTGTATGGGGGCAGCCACAAGGAGATGTTATACTGTATGGGGGCAGCCACAAGGAGACGTTATACTGTATGGGGCAGCCACAAGGAGACGTTATACTGTATGGGGGCAGCCACAAGGAGACGTTATACTGTATGGGGGCAGCCACAAGGAGACGTTATACTGTATGGGGGCAGCCACAAGGAGACGTTATACTGTATGGGGGCAGCCACAAGGAGACGTTATACTGTATGGGGGCAGCCACAAGGAGACGTTATACTGTATGGGGGCAGCCACAAGGAGACGTTATACTGTATGGGGGCAGCCACAAGGAGACGTTATACTGTATGGGGGCAGCCACAAGGAGACGTTATACTGTATGGGGGCAGCCACAAGGAGACGTTATACTGTATGGGGGCAGCCACAAGGAGACGTTATACTGTATGGGGGCAGCCACAAGGAGACGTTATACTGTATGGGGGCAGCCACAAGGAGACGTTATACTGTATGGGGGCAGCCACAAGGAGACGTTATACTGTATGGGGGCAGCCACAAGGAGACGTTATACTGTATGGGGGCAGCCACAAGGAGACGTTATACTGTATGGGGGCAGCCAAAGGAGACGTTAACTGTATGGGGGCAGCCACAAGGAGACGTTATAACTGTATGGGGGCAGCCACAAGGAGACGTTATAACTGTATGGGGGCAGCCACAAGGAGACGTTATACTGTATGGGGGCAGCCACAAGGAGACGTTATACTGTATGGGGGCAGCCACAAGAAGACGTTATACTGTATGGGGGCAGCCACAAGGAGACGTTATACTGTATGGGGCAGCCACACGGAGACGTTATACTGTATGGGGGCAGCCACAAGGAGACGTTATACTGTATGGGGGCAGCCACAAGGAGACGTTATACTGTATGGGGGCAGCCCAAGGAGACGTTATACTGTATGGGGGCAGCCACAAGGAGACGTTATACTGTATGGGGGCAGCCACAAGGAGACGTTATACTGTATGGGGGCAGCCACAAGGAGACGTTATATCTGTAACGGGGGCCAGAGGTGACATTATATGTATGGGGTTAATGGGGCCAGAAGGAGACGTTATGGGCTTGGGCAGCTAGGAGACATTAAACGTTATACTGTATGGCACTATGGGACACTGTCCACCAGGGCAGCTGCCACAAGGAGACATTACAGTATGGGGGAAGCAGCCACAAGGAGACATTACAGTATGGGGGAAGCAGCCACTAGGAGACATTACAGTATGGGGGAAGCAGCCACAAGGAGACATTACAGTATGGGGGCAGCAGCCACAAGGAGACATTACAGTATGGGGGAAGCAGCCACAAGGAGACATTACAGTATGGGGGAAGCAGCCACAAGGAGACATTACAGTATGGGGGAAGCAGCCACAAGGAGACATTACAGTATGGGGGTAGCAGCCACAAGGAGACATTACAGTATGGGGGAAGCAGCCACAAGGAGACATTACAGTATGGGGGAAGCAGCCACAAGGAGACATTACAGTATGGGGGAAGCAGCCACAAGGAGACATTACAGTATGGGGGAAGCAGCCACAAGGAGACATTACAGTATGGGGGAAGCAGCCACAAGGAGACATTACAGTATGGGGGTAGCAGCCACAAGGTGCCCCCCCCCATGTCTATGACCACCTGCCATACAGTAATTCCTTCTTCATGAGTTTAGGGAGGGACTCATGATGGATCATTCCCTGCCTGCTCGCTGCTATTAGTGCGGTGCAGGTGCAGCTAGCAGGAAGGACTGAGTAGGACAAGGCCGTGCCACAGTAGAAAAAGACATACAATTGGGGTCATATAGTCAGCGAAATTACACCTTTAATCGGGGGCAGCTATAGGGTCTCTCTTGCTCCACAGGCGTAGTTAAATTTGTGGGAGTCGGAGTGGGACTTTCCCGCCACTCGCTCATGTCCTGCGCTGCTCAGCCACAGCAGCCTTGCCGGGTCGGCATCTGATTCCAACGTCAGACGTCGGTGGGCGGAGACTGCATTATGGGAGCCAGCGAGGAGGAGCCTAGGTGGCCACTGCGGGCTACAGCTGGTATGTAATAATGTAGGTGCGGGCGGCCGTGACAGCTTCAATGACATCACAAAATACCGCGGTTATTAGGAAACAGCGATATCGCCATATCGCTGTTTCTTAATACCGCGGTATACCGCCCACACCGGTTTATCGCCCAACCCTAAGTGATGATGGATTTTTATTACTGCCCCGTGACTTAAAGCATTACAAAAAGATTCAGGTATTATGTGTATACTGTATAGATAACTAAAAACACTTTAACTTCTGTGTTCATTTTTACAGCCAGCACTGAGAGGGGCAGGAATCCCGTTGAAGAACTGGATTTAAGGGACTGACAAGATGCATAACTTGCCTCTCCCCTACTTGCTACGCACAGTACGCCTACTGCAGTCATGTCATTGTGTATTAGGAGTGCGAGTGCCTTCTCTTCTGAGGAACTATAGTTCAAGGTCTGGACTTCTGTTACTTCCTGACATCAAACCCTGGACTCCTGCATCCGTTCCCATCAGGTTTCTAAATCAGGAGATTTCAATAAGTTCAGAAGCAAACAATCCATTGTCTGTCCACAGCACTTCTAGCAGCTCAGATCAGGACCGGACTCTCCGTGACGAGTATAGTCTGGAGGGAGAGGCCAGGGTCCAGTCTACCAGCATGGGACCTCCAAAGAAGTTATCTTGTGTAGAAGTGTTGGACGCCTTCTCCAGTGACTCACACAGTCAGCATGATCTCTATTGCTGTATAATGGACCTATGGAGGAGCTTAACGAATGATAAGAAAATGATACTTTCTGACAAGCAACTTATTTCTGAGCACCCAAATTTTTATAACTTATGCTATGACGTGATGAAGTCAGCCCCCTCTATGTCAAACAAGTTCCTGGTTTGCAGTCTCTATTTGTTTGTGAGTCTGAAGGTGAATCAGAAGACAAGGCTCATTCAGACTCTTCTGAATATTTGCCAGGTGAGGACAACAGATCCTTAAAGGGAGTCTGTTAGAAGTGTTGCTCATGCTAAACTGCTGACAGCACTATGTAAGTCTGCGAGGAGCCGTACAAACATGCCTTTTGTGGAGCTTTTGTTATGAGGATTAGTGTGAATATGAAGTTTTACTCTGCTAGATTGGGCAGGGCTTCACAGTGAAGTTCTCCCTGCGTTCAGCTGCTTCACAGCCCTAAGTGACAGCTTTATTTGCCTCCAGGTTGCATGCTGAACTGTCACTCAGATCAAAGGGAAGGGGCTGTGAAGCAGCTTAATACATGAAGGACTTCACAGTGAAGCTGTGACTCCAGTTAAGTAAAAGGGGTTGTGCACCTTTCTGGGGGTTTTGGCAAACCCTCCTCTTGGTCAGACCTACGAAGCGAAGCACACTTACCTGCTTCCCCGTGCTGGCTCCCTGCCCCTTCTTTTCCCGGCCTCGGCTGCTCTGCTGCGCTTCTAGGATGTAAGCTTACGATTTGAGGCTGCTGCAGTGGTGACCTGCTCCCCTCGTTATGACACATGGTCACGTGAAAGAAGAGGAGCAGGTCACTGCTGTGGCCAGCTGTTGGCTGCAGCGGCATTAAACAGGAGTGTTTATCCTGGGAGTGCAGTGGAGCAGCTGTCGTCGGGGAGCCAGCATGGAGAAGCAGGTAAGTATGTTTCCCTTTGCAGGTCTGTGCCAAACCCTCCCCCCCCTCATTGGTACACAACCCTTTTAAAGGAAATGTGTCGTCAGAATTGTCTATAAAAACCTATTTTCTGAACCACTTTTTTATGTTTATCATTTTTAAAGAATTTTTGATGGTTATTCTTTTTTTTAATGCTTTGTAAGCGCTCCGGCAAGATGGCCGCCCCATAATCATGTTTAGGAAACTAAATAAATCAGCAATCGGAAAGTAAAACGAGATTAGAAAAAGGGTGATGTTTTGCTATCTGGTTTTATCTGGCAGAAAAAAAAGTTGGTGACACAATTCCTTTAAGGAGCAGAACAAAGATTCATAATCATACTACTCCTGATAATAAAAGCTCTTCAAAATGTATGTCTAGCCTCCCAACCCTACCTGGTGATGTCAGCAGTTCTATTCATTTTTATTATTTGTGTCGTTTGTGGGTCCATGTGCTGTACACAGACGAGAAATTGCCATGTGAATATGCCCTGTGTCGTGAAGATTGTGTGACCAACCAGTGCAGATGGAGTGTGATTAGTTGTTACCTATTTGCTATTACTTTCAGTTATGCTGGATGTTTCATTCAGGAAGATGAGAATATTTCCAGACATGATGTATTTGAAGTGGAGATTTAATTGCCATCTTCTCTGAAACCCCCCAAATATTACTGCTGCACAGATAAATGTGAATAATGTGATGTTCTCACAGGACAGGAATGGTGCAGCATGTAAATACAGAGAAACTGGCCATCTCTAAATGTATTCACATGTGGTGTTCTGTGGTAATGTAATATTGGCTCTCTGCCTCACCATTAGCCCCCCCCCCCCAAATGAATTTCTGCTTTAAAGCGGTCGACTCATAAAGACAACCCCGGTCTATTTGCCCTAGGGGGACAACCCCGGTCTATATGCCCTAGGGGGGACAACTCCTGTCTATATGCCCTAGGGGGGACAACTCCTGTCTATATGCCCTAGGGGGGACAACCCCTGTCTATATGCCCTAGGGGGACAACCCCTGTCTATTTGCCCTAGGGGGACAACCCCGGTCTATATGCCCTAGGGGGGACAACTCCTGTCTATATGCCCTAGGGGGGACAACTCCTGTCTATATGCCCTAGGGGGGCAACCCCTGTCTATATGCCTTAGGGGGACAACCCCTGTCTATATGCCCTAGGGGGGACAACTCCTGTCTATATGCCCTAGGGGGGACAACTCCTGTCTATATGCCCTAGGGGGGACAACTCCTGTCTATATGCCCTAGGGGGGACAACTCCTGTCTATATGCCCTAGGGGGGACGACAACTGTCTATATGCCCTAGGGGGGACAACTCCTGTCTATATGCCCTAGGGGGACAACCCCGGTCTATATGGCCTAGGGGGACAACCCCTGTCTATATGCCCTAGGGGGGACAACCCCTGTCTATATATGCCCTAGGGGGGACAACCCCTGTCTATATATGGCCTAGGGGGACAACCCCTGTCTATATATGGCCTAGGGGGACAACCCCTGTCTATATATGGCCTAGGGGGACAACCCCTGTCTATATATGGCCTAGGGGGACAACCCCTGTCTATATATGGCCTAGGGGGACAACCCCTGTCTATATATGGCCTAGGGGGACAACCCCTGTCTATATATGGCCTAGGGGGACAACCCCTGTCTATATATGGCCTAGGGGGACAACCCCTGTCTATATATGGCCTAGGGGGACAACCCCTGTCTATATGGCCTAGGGACTTTTTTAAGAGCAGCTCAATTTTTTTCTTATCAGTTGGTTAAGCTGTGTAGATTATACGATTCTGTTCACTCAGAGGATTTTTGAAAGGGCATGCATTGGGTCCCCTAGCGGTTTAGCTCCATTGACTTAAGCTAAGCCACAACCGGACAACTGTCATAGCTTCCAGTGACATCTGTCTGGACACTACGTCAAGAAAGAACTTCTGGACGCAAAAACTGCAGAGCGACCTTCCCTTGAAAGCAATGGAAGGTTGACTCAAAATTGCAGCATCAATAGACCTTGTGTGAACAGGCCCTAAAGGGGGGAAAGGAAACTGGTGGATTCACCAAATTTAAAATGCATATAGTAGTAAACCACGCACTAAATATAGGAGAATAAAGCACCACATACCTCTTACATCCAGTGACATCTACTGTCATGTAGACCTTTTTCTTCTTCTCCTGCGTCTGACCCAGACCGCCATGACGGATTCTTTCAGCCGCATCTCATCTCTACAGAGTTTGTTACAGACACGTTAGATTTTTCCATCAACTTCCCCATCCTGGTGTCCTGGCAGTGTCATCCTGCTGCCTCTCCCAATACTGTTGTGCTCCCCAAAGCCCCAGGTACTATACTGCTGAACAAATAGTGGCCGCATTAGAAAAAAATGCCCCTATAGTGTCTACAGCAATTATAAATACCCCCTAGAGCAGGGGTGGCCAACCTGAGGCTCTCCAGCTGTTGCAAAACTACAACTCCCAGCATGCCCAGACTGCCTACAGCTATTAGCCTACAGCAAGGCATGGTGGGAGTTGTAGTTTTACAACAGCTGGAGAGCCGCAGGTTGGCCATGCCTGCCCTAGAGTGTCCCCAGTAATAATAATAAAACCCTAGATTGTGCTCCAGGTAATAATACCTGTATAGTGTCCCCAAAACTAATGTCCCTGTAATAGAAATGCCCCTACAGTGCCTCCCCAATAGTAATTTCCTCCCACACTGCCCCCACAGTAGTAATATGCCCCACAGTTGTAATTTCCCCCCCACACTGTCCTCCAGGTCCCCCCTTCTGGCTAGTAATGTCCGCCAGTGCCACCTTTCCAACCACTAATGTCCCCCAAATTATTAAGTGCCTTGTACTAACTTTCTCTACATGATAAATGCCATTTAGTGAAGTGAGACAACCCCTTTAACATCACAGGAACACTCATGGTCGGCATTTTCTGATGTGGATTTTGACACATGGATGGCTTCATAATCTGATAGTTCAGCATCATCCACTGGATACCAGACTATCTGCAATGCAGCTTCTCCCCCCGCCCCCCCAACCCCCCTTGCCATCAGCCCCTCTGGGCCATGTCCCCCAGTGCCGTCAACCATGCCATGTCCCCCAGTGCCATCAACCATGCCATGTCCCCCAGTGCCATCAGCCTCTCCGTGCCTCAACCATGCCTTGTCCCCCAGTGCCAGCAGCCCCTCCATGTCATGTCCCCCAGTGCCAGCAGCCCCTCCATGCCATGTCCCGCAGTGCCAGCAGCCCCTCCATGCCATGTCCCCCAGTGCCATCTGCCGCGCCTTGCGCCCCATCCCCCCAATTGTAATACTTACCTTTCCTGGCAGGGTGCGCGGCTGGCCAATATGGAGTCCGCAGGAGAAGGACCGCAGCGTCTCCTTCCTCCCAACATGCACTGGGACCTGACGTCACACAGCGTCGGGCAGCACACGCTGATGATGTGTAGACGTCAGGCCCAGGACCGTGCAGCGCGGTGATTGCCTTCACTTCACTCGCGCTCCGTGGTCACATGACCAGAACGAATCCTCGATGCAGGAAAACTGCATATTTATTATATTATATATTATTAGTTATATATTACACTTGCCCCACAGTCCTGGTTGAGCCTTTTTTCGCTAAAACAATACAAGCCAATGAGGAGACTGTTTTCCATATGCTAATTACACAGTTGAGACACATTATTATGACCACCAGCTAATATCTAAAGTAACTGCCGCCGTGTGCAACTCGCTAAGGTCCTGGTAGGTTGTCACAGTGCATCCCACAGCTGCTGGAGGGTGTATGAGGGTATATACATAGAGCAAACACAACCATTGAGGTGGTCCCACAGCTGCTCAACTGGGTTCAATTCTGGTGATTTAGGGGGCCAGGGTAGTACTGGGAAGTCTTGGTTATTCTCTTCCAACCAATGTTGAATATTTTTAGCTGTGTAACATGTCACATTGTCTTGCTGGAAGATCACATCTGCCCCATGGAGGACAATCCGTATGTATGGGTGTACGTGATATGTAAGGATAGATTCATACCCAAATCGGTTGAGAGTTCCCTCCACATGAGTCCCTGGGCCCAGAGATTGCCACAAAAAAACATAACTCCTCAGAGAAGGCAACCCTTTGACTTGGCAGCGTGACTTCCTGCATGAGCTACAAGCTGCCAACATAGTGGTCATAATAATACGACTCCACTGTGTGTGAGCTAACAGGACAGCAGACTTCAGTGGTAGCTCAACTTTGAGATCTACAGGTTCTGCTCTGTGGTCTACCTGTAGATCACAATGTAAAGTGCCACTATTCTTTGGGAAAACTTTTAATATGTCATAGCAACATATCCAAAGTTTTGATTGGTGGTGGTCTGAGCGCTGAGACAGAGGATAGAGAAGTCCTCACATAATGCACTCTCTTTCCTTGGTGCAGGATATGGACTCTGTGGAAAGTCGATGGGCCCATCTCGATTTTTCTCCTGCAGTGAGGATGTGTGCACGCTTCTCTCCTCGTTCTAGCAATTGGTGGTGGTCTCAGCTCTCGGACCCCAAGGTGTTCACACATGGCGAGTCCACTGGATTTTCTGTTGTGGATGTGGTGCCTGAAATGGACTGGTTTTCACAGTGGTATCACAGAGGGTCCTCTGCATTGCAAAGGTAGAAGCCACAAGTAAAACCAGCAGTATGAATTGACATGTGGCAGATAGCAAACACGCAGCGTGCTGATTCTGTACTATGCTGCAGATTTGTTGTACGTAAATGCTCAGCAGCAAATCTGCAGGATTGCCAGTGCAACTGTGATATGGATCCGATTTCTGATAAACTTTAGAAGCTAAAACCATGATAGAAAGTAATGGAAAGTATAAAAAAAACAGATTCTGCTTTTTGGTGTGTTTTTTGAATCCTCTCCTGGTGTTAACTTTGAAACTGCATCAGAAAACCTAAGTCTGGACATGCACTGGCACCCTTACTGTGTTTTCACATGCCAATGATGATCCTTTTGTTTTTTTCTGTAGCAACGCCTCAGCTCACTAAGGATAGAGGAAATTTCTATATTGGCCAAGTGTTTGAAAATGATGGAGAGTGACAAAAATGTGGATATTCTAAACTCTGGTCTCTGGTAAGTTTATTAAATGAATTCCCTGCCCCATAAGTACCCAGATGACACTTGTGATGATCCTAGGGTTCATGGATTTTTTTTTTTTTTTAAGCAAAGTTAGCGTTGAAGACTTCAACAGACCTTATGTCTAACCAGTGACATCCCTACAGGCCTTTCAGTAGCTTCAGTGACTGATCTCCAACTGATGGCATTTAGAAGAAGCCATCCTAGAGACAGCCCTTGTTTTTAAAGGAGTTGGCCAGTTCCTAATACGTCTCTGCTGTTAGGAAATAAAAAGTATCAAGTAGCAGTAGGCTACATTCACACGACCGTTGTGTTTTGCGGATCCACATATTACGGATCCACAAAACACTGATACCGGCCGCGGCTATCATAGAAATGCCTATTGCGGACAAGAATAGGACATGTTCTTTTCTTTTTGCGGGGCCGGGGTATGGAGCAACAGATGCAGGCAGCACACAGTGTGCTGTCCGCATCTTTTGCGGCCCCATAGAAATGAATGGGTCTGGATCGGAGCCCCAAAATATGTGGACCGGAGCCCACAACAACCACTGTTGTGTTAATGTAGCTTTAGTGTCAGTTTCCATTTATAATGAAGCTATCCTAAATCCATTTTTAACATTCTGTGCAATCTGAAAGCACAGAGAGCAGGAGAAGCTGAGCAGATTGATGTATAGTTTTGTGGGAAAAGATTGAGTAAAACTTGTAATTTATATATTTATATCGTCTTTTTTCCACTTCCTGTGAAGAGCTATCGGTACAGAAGGGAGGAGTTATCAGTGATTGACAGCACTGTGTGAATAAGTGTCCATACAGAGATAGCTGTCAGTCACTGATAACTCCTCCTCCTGTACCGAGAGGGATTCACAGAAGGTGAAAAAAGCAGAGATATAAATGTGTAAATTGTGGGTTTTGCAGAATCTTTCCCTACAAAACAATCTGCTCAGCTTCTCCTGCTCTATAACATGCTGTTGTGAGATTGCATTGCATTTTTGGTGACAGGTTCTAGTTAAACTAGACCCTGACAAATCCTGATGGACTCAATTGAATTATAATAGAGTCTGCCTTGGTTCCAGTAAGAATAGTTCTGCAGCTCAGTCCAAACACTGGAATCCCTGACAGAAACCTAAAAATCCACTGTGAACAGATGAGCAGGAGAAGGGTGTATGTGACCGGTTCTGGCCATGGTAGGAGAAGGGGATGTGCTGCTTTCACATACTCCAGATAGTCCAGGCTGTCTCACTGTACTACCATGTAATTATTGACACTTTTTTAAAAACTTTTATACATCTTTGCATGTACATTCAGTAATATTACATTAAACATGTTTTATTGTTAGTTTATTAATAGAGCTTAAATGTGAAGCCATGAAAGATGTCACAGCCATTCAGAACATGATGAGAATCGCTCCGGCACATCTTAGACGGAACTTTGAGGTAAAATAGTTTAACAACTGCAGGATTCTGTCTAAAAGGTGTTATCCCTACATTAATAGTATCCCCTATCCACAAGGTGAGGGGATAAGTGTCAGATCGGTGGGGGTCCAACTGCTGGGACGCCTACTGATTACAAGTGGTGGTCAAGCATCTGCTATACTCCATTGGTACTACAGAGGCACATGTCAACCACCAATCCATCCATATTCCTCTGTTTAGGAAATGAGTGTATATCTAGGGGCCACTCCTTTCTGTATCAGTGTTCACTTTTCAATTGTGCATATTTTTGTATAATGACTGGGTCACTACTAGGCACACTGTGAATTTATTAAAGGTGTTACATCTTACACAACTGTGTGAACGTGTCCTAAAGGAGGGCTTTCAAAGGGGCAACATGAAAGAATCTATCCATTTTATAGGTGATAAATGTATGATTTCTGGGGTCCTTATGCTGTGTGATCCTCACAATTACTAGAACATGGGTCCCAAGCACCTAGCACCTCCTTGCTGTATTGATGAGGAGTTGGAATGGAGCGGTAGTTACACGTAGTTACACGTACGCCCTGATGCCTTAGGGCCCTTGCACACGACCATATGCGCTCTCTGAGATATATGGTCCGTGAGTGGGCCGTATGTCCCGGAGTGGCATAGATCGTGGGCACAGGAGCGCACCGCATCATAGATTACTATGATGCTGTGTACATCGGATCGCCCGCGGGACTATTGTCCCGCACTCATATGATCTTACAGACCATATGTCTTGGAGCGCATACGGTCGTGTCCAAGGGCCCTTAACCAGTCTTGGACGTAGCCTAGTTTGGTGCTTAAGAATGTAGCAATTTTTTGTTTTTTTCCTGTGTTTCAAAAGTGATAGTGTTTTTTTTTTGTTTTTTTTTTTTTTTTTAAATTGATATAGCTGAATAGGATTTAGAGGGTACATCGAATGTATTGTACAATTTTAAATGGTTTTGGGGTGATGGTGTGAAAAAACAGCGATTCCGCCATTGATTTTCTTGTGACATTCGCTGTATGGTCTAAGTGACACAGTTTTATTTTGCAGATCAGTACGATTATGGCAATACAAAATGTATGTACCTTATTTTTAGCTCCATAAGACACACTAGACTGTAAAAAAAAAACATCTAAGTTATAGAGTAGGAAAAAAATATATATTTTTCATTAGATCTCAGATCAGACCCCCACTTTTCATCATATTTCAGATCAGACCCCCATTGCTCATCAGACCTCAGATCTGACCACCATCAGACCTCAAATCAGACCCCCAAGCTCCATCAGACCTCAGATCATACCCACATCAGACCTGCAAGAGCCTTCAGACCTCAAATAAGACCCCCGAGATCCAGATGGCGCTGCCACTCTATAGATCCGGAGGTCTCCTGCACTCACTGCTCCCTGGTCTTCTTCTGGCGCGCTTTCACTGTGACCTGAAATTGCTCAGCGCCGGGTCATATTTACACTACATCCTGATGCTGTAGGAAGTCAGGAAATGTACAGAGCAGCACCTGGAAGAAGACCTAGGAGTGTTGATTACAGCCAGCTACATTCACCGCTCCCCACACCTCCTACATTATAATGATCTCTTTAATAATGCAAGCAGTCATTAGTATACACTCCATAAGATGCACTGCCATTCCCCCCCCCCCACACACACACACAATACAGTATTTTTTAAAAGTTTTCTACTTTTGCACAATAAAAACTCTTGTTGAAACTTTTTTGTGTCGCTTCATTCAAAGATCCATAACATTTTTATTTTTTGTCAGTGTCTACAATGAACCTGACAGGCTATCCCTGCCTTCTATTGACAGAAAACAGTGTAGAAGGACATGTTTACAAACCCTCTCGTCTTTACCTGCTTCAGTTTATGTTTCCTGTCCTCTAGGCTTTGTGGAAGCCTCTGTGCAGAAAAACCTCATCTCTCGCACAGCCTGCCTTTTTCTCCCCAGCGTCATGGGAGGGCTGATGAAGAGAACAGAGGTTCCAGGCACACTGTTGCCTCTCTTCTCTGATCTAGGATTAAGGCCCCATTCACACAGCCGCGGCTCTGATGAAGTATGTCCTATACTTGTCCGCACGGACAAGTATAGGCATTTTGAATGGGGCCACCCGGCGTGTGTTCCGAGCGTGCCGAACACACGCCGGGCGGCCCCCGTATTTTTGCGGGTCCACAATAATGCGGACCTGCAATAATACGGCCATCTGAATGGGGCCTAAGTCCTTCAGGCTTTTACATGCAGGCTTCAGGTTGGTACCTGCTCTCTTGGAGTGAGCTTGCGTTCTCCTTGATTTCTCCTTAGGCAAGAGAATCCAGTCCCCATGCTAACAACGCGTAAGCAAAGACCCCAAAAATAGATGCTTTTATCTCCCTACCTTCACACATCTTCATGGTAAACAACCAACTTTTTCAGACTTCAAGTCAGCTGGCCATGGAGTTCGAGATTTCTGTTCTTCAAATACAGATTCTGTCTCTGGTTTCCCAAGATCAGTGGGGACTAGGCTTTTACTATTCAATTTTTTATGTCCCAAAAACTGAACTAGTCCGACTGGTAAGAACTCTCAGGTCTCTAAACAAGTTCATCTGTTACAAGAAATTAAAAATGGAAGCCATTAAATCCACCATAAACCTTTTTATACAGGATTGTTTCAGGGTGACCTTGGATCTCTTGGATGGCTACTAGTACTACCATGTCCTTTTTTTTCACACGGATTTTCACAAATATTTCAATCGCTTTTTCGGATTTGCCACTTTCAGTTGCAGGTCCTGCTGTTCGGACTGACCTCAGTTCCCAGAATTATTTCCAGAATCATGGCAGAGGTCACAAGCAGTCTCCATCTAAAGGGTATCTTGTTAGTTCAGTACCTGGATAATTCTTTGGTAGCAGCTTTATCAGAAGACACCCTACTTCTTAATCAAGACCTGTTTCTTCAGACCTTCTCATCCCTGGGGTGGTTGGTGAACCAGATGTCAGACCTTTCCTCCAGTTAGCAGAAAAACTTTCTTGGAGTCCTTCTAGACTCTTATCCACTGATCAGGAATATCATGACTATCCTAGGCTTACTAACCTCCATAATTTCTGCTGCCATACAGCCCCAGGCATACTCCAGGGTACTCCATGCCTTTCTTCTATCCTCTTGGGACAGAATACAATCCTTTCTGGACAAAAAAGGTGAAAATTCTGTCTGGGGTAAAACACTCCCTTTTGTTAGTGGTTAAAGGGTTATTCTCATTTTAGACAATGGGGGCATATCGCTAGGATATGCCCCCATTGTCTTATAGGTGCGGGTCCCACCGCTGGGACCCGCACCTATATCGAGAACGGAGCCCCCGAAGTGAATGAGGGCGCACTGCGCATGCGCAGCCGCCCTCCATTCATTTCTATGGGGCCGCTGAAAATAGCTGAGCGCTGGCTCGGCTACTTCCGTCGGCTCCATAGAAATGAATGGGAGCGCACCGCGCATGCACGGCCCGGCTCCCATTCATTTCTATGAGCGGCGCGGGGAGCTGCGCCTGGTGGTGGCCGGACCCCCGGAAACCTGGGGTCCTCCAGGCGCAGCGCTCCCCGCTCCGTTCTGGCTATAGGTGCGGGTCCCAGCGGTGGGACCCGCACCTATAAGACAATGGGGGCATATCCTAGCGATATGCCCCCATTGTCTAAGATGAGAATACCCCTTTAATCAAAAGCAGCCTTCTTTGAGGTGTCTACTGGCATAATTAAAATCGGGTAGTAATTGCCACTGGCGCCAGTAGTCGAGGCTGAGGAGCCCATACCTCAAGGCGTTAAGCATCCGGCATTGGAGTTAACTGATGCCTACCATTAGGGCGGGAGCCCCGCTACAGTTAGTTCTGGGCTCCTGGTATGATCTAGAGCACTGCTTGTGCAGGGATTGAAATGACGCTCACATATTGTGCTGATAAAGAGCTCCATAAGAAATAAAATTAAATATAACTATACACATTTAGTATCACTGTAATCATACAATAAAAATAAAATGGTGAACGTCGTAAACTGGAATGCAAAATAGTAGAATACCTTTTTTCATTTTCCATTACTGCGCACTAAAAAAAAAAAAGTTAAGTTCTATGTACTCCAAAATACTGTCCCTAGAAACTGTAATTGGACCGAAAAATAACTTATTAAAAAAAAAAACAAAAACTAAAAATAATCAAGAACAATTGATAAAATAATCCAGATTTTTTTTTTTCTTTGCAAAATCGCTCATCCCTACTGACCAGCTTTTCTTCCCAAGTGGGTATCTACAATCCATTGTTAGCTGGAAGTTTCCTTACCATCCTTTTGTCTATCTCCATCTTCTGATTTATAGTCCATAAATTTAACCTGGATGTCTGCAGATGTACCCTTGCCCAACTGGACACCGCAAAACAGTGCAGGATCTCGTTCTTCAGTATTATGGCACAAACAACGGTTCTGCAGCTAGCAAAGCCACCAGCGTCCGCTGGATTAAAACTATTATTGTCTTCTGCTATCATCAGAAAGGCCTGACTCCTCCTGGAGTCCTCAAAGAGCATTCCAGTAGGTCTCTGTCCACCTTCTGGGCAGAGAGAGCCATTGAACAAATGTTTCGGAAGCTACCTGGGCAAACCCAACTACTTTTTTAGACATTACAAACTGGATTTCCTAACTAATCAGAACTTGTCCTTTGGTGATAACATTTTATCTGCAGCATTCCCTCCCTGGTTGATTGTTTTCTGTTAATCCTCCTGTCATTGTGGAGGTGCTGGGGAACAATTAAATTCCTCTTACTGATAATTGGATTCTCCAATAGCTTCCACAACAGCTCCTGGGGCTAATGTCTGCCATTGGTCGTAATACCTATTGCATCCACTTAACCCCTCAGATGCTGTGGTGAAGTGTGACCATATGAGAGCCTGGTATGGCTCCCCCGCGCGACAATCGGGGAAGCTGTTTGTTGCCTGTGAAAGGCCAGAGTCTGCTGAATCTCTGCTGCCTTTCACAGGTATATTCCAAAGGAGTTTAAATTATTGATTTTCCAATGGCTAAACTACATAGACCAGAATGGAAAAGGTGCTTCACTCATTAGCCACACCCTGGCCTCTTAAAAAATGTACAATATTGTCTGAATTGAGCAGGCACACTAATATCTGTAGCACACAGACAAATAGGCAGAATATGCAAAGCAAAGTGTGCTACAGATATTAGTGTGCCTGCTCAATTCAGACAATATTCCAAAGGAGGCCTGCAGGTGGCAGCACTGATTTATTTCCATTGATTCATGGAAGTGGCAATCTAAGGATTGTATGCTGTAAGGCCCTTGGGGCCTAAAAGAAAGTAGGAAAAAGGGAAAGAAAAGTTTTTAAAAAAATATATAAAAATTAAATTCGTCCACAGAATAAAAATAAATGAACAAAATATTGCGATCAAAAGAATATATTTTTTTCCAATGCTTTTATTTTCTGGGTATATAAACACAAGAAAAACTATGTAAATGTAGTATCCCCAGAATTGCACTGTGTAGTGGACAGAGCTGGTTACTGCAGTGCTGCTGCCTCTGATGTGATTACTGACTACACAGTGGGTGGAGCTGTGTAGTTCTAGGGCCCAACATTTGAGGATGGGCCATGAATGTAAGAAATCCAAGAAACCCCCTTTTAATGGTTTAATGTCCTTTTAGCATTAATAATTAAAATTGCAGCTTTTCGCTTTTTTTTTTATAATCTTGCTGCATCACTATACTGTGGTGAAAACCTGTCCTCCATATTCTCTTTTAATATGTCCATGTTTTCTGGTAGGAGAAGGCTTTACAGATGGTTGACAAGTTCACAGTATCTCAGTGTCACAATATGTTCTCTGTTCTTGCTGGAATTAATCTGCATTCTGAGAGTCTTCTGGATTCTTGTAGCAGCAAACTCATCGGTAAGTTTATTACAAGATACTGTAGTTTGTTTCTCAATTAATCTGTCCATAGATTTAAGGATTTTTCATATATTTTTTTGTAGCAATAAATGTTTTAGCTATAGTAATAAAACGGATGCAACCACGTGACATGCTTTTTTTTTTTTTTTAGAAAGGTACTGGATGTGGTTTAAAGTGTACCTAAACCTTCAGATATTCTAACTATGGAAATCATGTTTGTAATGTACTTTTTTTTTCACCATCAGTGACTCTCGGCACAGGTAAAAGATCTCTCATGTGCTGTGAGAAATTAAAATGGAGGTCATTTCAGAATATTTTTACCCCAGCTTTTGGAGTAAAAATAGTCGCAAGTTGGTTGGAACTGGGTCGTGTCTGGGGCAAATTTACTAACGTGGCTGGAAATAGGCGTACATGTTGGCGAAAAACTACACCAGGAGCACGGTTGCCCTTGATGTGACCGCCTCATCATAAATTAGTTTAATCCTCCGGCTGCACAAGTAGAAACAGAGGCCGACGTGAAAACAGCGGTCTTTGTAAATGTGCCCCAACCAGAAAGGAAGCCGTGCTTGTATATAGGAATTGTTGACGGCTGTAGCATCCTGCACACATCTGGCAGGTATTACTGTTAGGGACACCACCACCTGAGAAAGTTCTGAAGCTAGGAGGTTACTATGTGCATATTAAGGGGTCACAGCCCTGAACCACAACAATGTTATTCTGCTTATTAATAGCTTTAACGTCATGCTATTACATAAACTGGATGAAAATGCATAGTGTAGGAAAGGTATAATCCATGTGTAGTATGCTAATTACCTTCAGGGCAGTGCTGTGAGTAGTCGCACAGTCCAGGCTAGAGCCATGTCTTGCAGTGAAGAGTGTGTAATAGCTTTGGCTCCATCTGTGCATTGCATGCATGTTTAATCCCTTTCAGTCAAGTCTTGCAGCACCCAGTTCATGTGCAGATGAAGCAGCGAAGCGAAGATTGTTAGAACTGAAAATTAAAATTGTTAGAAGGCCCCATTCACATGGTGGCTTTTGCAGTTGGCATCCTCCCTCCATTGTTTTCAGTGGGAGTTAGCACTCCTGCCGTTTGTGTCGCTCCAGTTTATTGCCACGACCGCATCAAGAACGGACAAGTACATTTTTTGCTCGGGCACCACCACAAATCGTAGCGCCCTTTGAAAACAATGAGAAGCGGATTCAGCACAGCCACCCAGGGGCTTTTTGGTGCAAAATTTGCACCAAATTCCATGTGCAAAAGCCACCGTGTAAGCTAGGCCTATGTGCATGCTCACACAGTTAACACTAAGACGCAGAAAAAAATCAGGAACTGAATCTGCCTCAAAATCATCTTGTTTTCCGAGCTGATTTTGGAGGCAGATTTTCATATCACATGCTGTTTTCAGAGCTGATTTTCATGCTGTTTTTTTTCCTGCTTCCCGTTGCTTGAATAAGATTTTCAGTACTAATTTTGTCTGAAGATGAAGGGAGTGACACTTTTTTTGGCTTGCTGAATTAATCAGTACCATTGAAAAAACAGCACTGACACTTATTGAAAACAGTAGGAGGCGGATTTGAGGGAGTTTTTGAAGCTGATATTGTGGCGGAAAAGCGTTAGTATCTGCTGCAAAATGCTCAGTGCGAACATACTCTAAGCAAATTCCAGTTTAACTGCCCGATTGGGTACTCAATCATTGATTTAAGTGGAAGAGATGGATATACAGACGTACATGGGAGTATACTGCAGTTTTCTACCCCCCCTTATGCAAAAAATTTCTTTTTACTTTAGATTGCTTGGATGAGCTTTCCTGTAAAAGAATCATTTCCCTGACCAGTTGCTGCTCTAAATTGTTGTATTTTAATGAAAAACTGTTGTCTGCAATTGGAGATAATATAAAGAACAACATCTATATGTGGGATATGTGGCAGGTAAGATCTACAGCATCACCTGCAAAGAAATCTTACAAAGTGTTCTTCATACAGTATAATGCTAGCTGACGTGGAGGATAGTGTTTGCTGTGACTTGCTTGTATATCCACCCTCATGCGGTCATTTTTTATTTTAGTTGTCGCTCAGATCATACTTCTATTAAAAATGAAGTTTTAGACTCCTTCATGGTAAATAGTTACCCTCATCGCGGCATTATTTCATTGTTCATTCCTGCTCCCCCTGCATTTAGTGACCAGCATACGGGGCTGTCATAGACATCACAATGTCCTGCTTGCATTACATGCAAGGTCCCAATTCCACTATGTATAGTTTTACTTTATTGCATTGGGAATAGCAGACCCTGACATCTATGTTTAATATTTGTATCGGTATCCAGCTACGTGTATGCTATCCATTCACCACCCGGAATAGAGCACTTAGCAGGATGCTAAGCATGTGTTTGGCATAGTTCTTCCTCCCCAGGTAGCAAGAGATCTGTATTCCACCCGATGTCACACTCATGTCCAGCGCTACTGCTTCTCCAACCCCTGCAGCAGAAAACAAACCCCTTCACCTAACAGTGTTCAGGGCCTACCCTAGTCTTTTTGTCTCCAATTCAGGAATGGAAAGTGCCCCATTCTCGATTGATTTAATTGATTGATGAAAATACCCTTGTAAAGTAAAGCTCTTCTTCAGTGAACATGAGAATACCCCTGAAAAGTATAGGTCCCCCTGGTGAAAGTGAGAACACCCCTGTAAAGTAAACTCTCTTTTAGTGAAGATGAGAACACCCCTGTAAAGTAAAGCTCTCTTTTAGTGAAGATGAGAACACCCTGTAAAGTAAAGCTCTCCTTTGGTGAGGATGAGAACACACTGTAAAGTAAAGCTGTCCTTTGGTGACAATGAGAACACCCTGTAAAGTAAAGCTCTCTTTTAGTGAAGATGAGAACACCCTGTAAAGTAAAGCTGTCCTTTGGTGACAATGAGAACACCCTGTAAAGTAAAGCTCTCCTTTGGTGAGGATGAGAACACACTGTAAAGTAAAGCTGTCCTTTGGTGACGATGAGAACACCCTGTAAAGTAAAGATGTCCTTTGGTGAAGATGAGAACACCTCTGTAAAGTAAAGCTCTCCTTTGGTGAAGATGAGAACACCTCTGTAAATTAAAGATATCCTTTGATGACGAGGAGAACACACTGTAAAGTAAAGATGTCCTTTGGTGACGATGAGAACACACTGTAAAGTAAAGATGTCCTTTGGTGATGATGAGAACACCCTGTAAAGTAAAGATGTCCTTTGGTGAGGATGAGAACACACTGTAAAGTAAAGATGTCCTTTGGTGACGATGAGAACACCCTGTAAAGTAAAGCTCTCTTTTAGTGAAGATGAGAACACCCTGTAAAGTAAAGCTCTCCTTTGGTGAGGATGAGAACACACTGTAAAGTAAAGATGTCCTTTGGTGACGATGAGAACACACTGTAAAGTAAAGCTGTCCTTTGGTGACAATGAGAACACCCTGTAAAGTAAAGCTTTCCTTTGGTGACGATGAGAACACCCTGTAAAGTAAAGCTCTCCTTTGGTGAAGATGAGAACACCTCTGTAAATTAAAGATATCCTTTGATGACGAGGAGAACACACTGTAAAGTAAAGCTGTCCTTTGGTGAGGATGGGAACACACTGTAAAGTAAAGATGTCCTTTGGTGACGATGAGAACACACTGTAAAGTAAAGATGTCCTTTGGTGATGATGAGAACACCCTGTAAAGTAAAGCTTTCCTTTGGTGACGATGAGAACACCCTGTAAAGTAAAGCTTTCCTTTGGTGACGATGAGAACACCCTGTAAAGTAAAGCTGTCCTTTGGTGACGATGAGAACACCCTGTAAAGTAAAGCTCTCTTTTAGTGAAGATGAGAACACCCTGTAAGGTAAAGCTGTCCTTTGGTGACGATGAGAACACACTGTAAAGTAAAGCTCTCCTTTGGTGAAGATGAGAACACCCTGTAAAGTAAAGCTTTCCTTTGGTGACGATGAGAACACCCTGTAAAGTAAAGCTGTCCTTTGGTGACGATGAGAACACCCTGTAAAGTAAAGCTCTCTTTTAGTGAAGATGAGAACACCCTGTAAGGTAAAGCTGTCCTTTGGTGACGATGAGAACACACTGTAAAGTAAAGCTCTCCTTTGGTGAAGATGAGAACGGCTCTGTAAAGTACATTCCCCCCACTTTGGAGAAGATGAGAACACCAGTGTAAAGCTCCCCTTTGGTGAACCTTGTTTTGCATGTTAGAGTATTATTACCCAAACACTGTAGACACTGATAGAAAAGTAATACTCAGGTTGTGTCCTCTCCTCACAGATCTCCTTGGTTCTCACAAGTATGGCATTCCTCCGCTTCCGATATGTTCCACTACTGGATTACTTTGCTGATAAAATCATGCAGGAGTCCAAATCACTGACAAGAAGCTATTTAGTAAAAGCGGTCAAGATTTATTCAATGGTAAACCACTTGCCGGAGGGCAAGGAAGACAAGTAAGTATAACGTTTATACCCATAAAACAGTGTTCCAGCGGTGTGCCCGTATCTGTTCTCCATGCAGTCCACACCGTTTGATAATTTTACCATAGACTGAAAACCAGGCCAGGTGTTGACATAAGTCTGAAGCTCGCCCCTCAAGCACATTTAGTAACAGTGGAGCAGAAGACTGCTAAATGTGGTGTACAGCAAAAACACAATGGGCAGATTAATACAAACTCTTCCAGTGCCCATACCAGTCACAGCACATCTTTCATTTCTCACCAGCACAGGACAGTGGGTGACAGTTTTTGTTGGCTGTTATATAAATTCCCCTGAGTGTTGTCGTAAACTGCCCCAAAATTTGGTCCTTATTATGGCATAATTTAGTGCATCTAATTCTATAAAGCTCTGCTATGCCTAGTTTGCCAAGGGACATGGCTTAACGGGAAAGGATGTGACTAAGGTGCTACTTTTTTGTTTGCACAATTGTAGCATAAAATTTAGTTCTAAAGTAAGCCAGCTTATAATTGGTATAAAGGTGTCTAGCCATGTGCCCAATATATCATCCAACCTGAACCACTGTGATTAATGTGGTGCCCGTCTGAGAAAATATATTACTAATCCTTTAGATGATGTCAACTTAAAGAGGACCTTTCACCACTCCTGACATGCCTGTTTTAATAGCTTCATTCATTCCCCATGTAATAACAATTCTGGGACATCTATTCTTATGCCTCTGTGTTGTACCATTCGTTTATTATTTCTACTAGAAGTTATGAATGAATTGCTAGCAGTCTGCAGTAAGGGTACAGAGGGGTGGTAACCAGTTGGGGGTATGTACCTGCACAGGCTGAAAATGGCAGCACTGATTGGAGAGAGTGAGTCTGTGCAGGTACACACCCCCAACTAGTATACTTGTAGTAATATAGCAACAGGGTTAGTCCAATGATGATTGTTTTGATCATGTGGAACCCTGTCTAGTCTGATAAGCGACAGTAAAAGTGCCTGGTGGCCCCTCTTCTTCCTCTATAGAATTGACACACCCTGCACAGGGATCACAGTACGCTGTCCACTGTGTCCTAGGGATCTCCTTGGAGAGGGTTAGGGACATAGACAAAAATAATTCAACTAAAGACTGGAAGGTGAATTGCAGAGAGAAATGGCACATACATGGAATTATTAACTGGGGATCATGATATTCGATTCCTAAGGTATTTTCTACAGCAGACCATCCTCCCCCCCCCCCCTTTGTGATGTAGATTACTTCTTTTTCTTATGCTCTAATTTACTTTTATCATTTAATTAATCTGTTACAGCGCTGTCCTGTTATTAGCTGATTGGGTTGAAATGTTTAAAAGTCTCTGTATTACGGTGGATTCGCAGACTTTTGTGGCATTATTTTATGTTTTTGTTTTTATTATTTGTTTTCAAGTCTATATGATGTATTTTTTTGCTAGTGGTGTTTTTTCAAGTTCTGTGTGTGTTTGGTGTGCATGACCTGTTGAAGCAATGGTGTTTTATCTTTTTTGTTCGGGCATTTTTCCACCACCTTCTCTTTTCATCTGAAAATAAAACACAGTTTACACATTTGTTAACACAAAAACACCTGCCTTGTGAACTCCGGCGTTTTATAAGTGGTAAAAAAATTGTCAGACAAAATTTGTGTGTGAAGGTGGCCTAACATAGTTTTACTGAGTTGAAGTACCTGGCACTAGCACACATATTCTGCTGAGCCAAAAGGGCTTGTCAGTGAGTGTCATTCGATTGACAGCTAGCTTATACAGTATATGTGACCATCATAAGACTTTGAATTTATAGCGCAAACCCATGTGACATGCTTGTCTGTGTTCTAGGTTCCTGAACACATTGAACAAGGCACTGGATTTACATATGGATAGTATGAATAAAAAAGAGCTTTTGAGAACTTTTTACAACCTGTGTATACTTGGACTGGTTTCTCCATCTGCTATCAACAAGCTCCTAGAAGACCAGAGCTTGCCGGGTGAGTTGGTGAACCAATTCATAAATGCCGCACAGCAGTGGCCTCTGCAGGCTATAAAGGAGGATCAGTGCAAGCTGACTTATGTAATATATTTACTTCTTGTTATCGGGGTCTTCAGATGTGGGGGTTTCATTTTTATTTCTCCTCTTTTAAATGAGCAGTGCGTACTTTAAAACTTATGTCACACACTCTTCCAGGGTTGTAAAGATGACAGACTTTATATTTTTGTCTTGAATCCGTATAGATTTGATACTATCATGGTACTTTACTTGGTATCAAAGTAAGAATTCTGGTGTCATGACATCCCTAGGTCACACTTACCATTTTTTTTCTTGGCAAGAACAGATTTGTCAGGCTTTGTGTGCTTTTAAAGAGGACCTGTTACCACAAAATGCAGCGCAGTCTTTGGCAGCCTGTTATAGACCAGGACGAGCTGAGCAGGTTGATGCATAGTTTTGTGTGAACAGATTCAGTAGAACTTGTAATTTATACATTAAGGGGGTGTCATTTATCAAAGGTCCTTTGAGGGGCAATCTGCAACTACTCCCTGCTCACTCCAGGTCTAAAAAAGTTTTCATTTCTACGCTTGTTTTAGGAAGCTGTCTTACATTTAAAAGTGGCTGAGGATCTGCCGAAGTTATGTAGAGGCCGACACCTCTTTATAACAGCGGCGGATCTGCTGCCAGTGCAGGGTTGTATTAATACCTGCACCTAAAACAGCCATCATAATAAATAACCCCCTAAATCTCTGTTCTTTCTGACTTCATTGTACACGGGGGAGGTGTTATCAGTGACAGAATTCCTTGTGTAAGGGCCAATTCACACAACTGTATCCAATTTAGGATTTAGGATGCACACAGCCTTTGCGCGGCCGTTCTGTGCATTGGGGACTACAATGCTGCAGACAAAAACTGCAGCATGCTGTGGTTTTTGGCTGCCTCTCGGCTTGTTTGCCGTGCTGCGGCCTGACCTCCGGCCTGCCCCCATTATAGTGAATAGGGCTGGAGCAGACTTCCAGCGCCACAGTGGGCTAGCGTTAGCACGGATCCGGCAGGCTGTTTCCCCTCCAGAATGGCTGCTGCCGCCAGTGTGAAAGTAGCTTTACATTGATTTTCATGCCCGATCAGGTTTGTTCAGTTTTGCAAACCGGACACAAAAACGCTGTTAGATCTTAACATGATCAGTCCTATTGATTTCAGGGAGATAAGCTAGCACCAGAGGAGTCTGGCAGCCACTTAACTCTCTTCAGTCTTCCCCAGTTCTCTGAGCAGAGGGTACATGCATAAGGGATGGATCAGGTGAGATAGGTAATCCGGCTTCTCAGGTGTAGGGTGAGCCTAAGGCCCCATTCACACGACCGTATGTATTCCGTATAAAAACGGAACGGAAGACATACGGAAAGTCTTCCGCATTTTTGCGGACCCATTGACTTTAATAGGGCTACGGACGTGATTTTGCGGCCAAGTATAGGACATGTTTCATTTTTTTTGCGGGAGAACTTCCGTAATATACGGATGTGGAATGCACATGGTGTGCATTCTGCATTTTTTTTTCTCCTATGGAAAAATGAATGGGTCCGTATGGTTCCGCATCTTATCCACAAAAATGTGGATAAGATGCGGAAATATACATACGACCGTATGAATGGGGCTGTATCTATCTGCAAAAATGCGGGCATAGATGTGGCCCCATTCACTTCTATGGGGCCGTGTGCACGGACAAGTATAGGCATTTTCAATGGGGCCGCACGGCATGTTTTCCGAGCGTGCGGAACACACGCCGGGCGGCCCCCGTATGTTTGCAGGTCCGCTGTAATGCGGCCCGCAAATATACGGTCGTGTGAATGGGGCCTTATAGTATATATTGATGCATGTTTATCTGAATATTTTTTCTTAATAATAACAAAATCTAAGGACCTTATTTTAAATAATTGGCCATAAGAATGGTTGACCCTAATTAACCTTTTTACTGGAGTTTCTGGTAGCTGTGTGCATTGTGTGATTACGTTTTAGTCTGTATTCTGTGGCTGTACCCCAAAGACTGGAGCATCATCTAACTGAAAGCTTTGTTCATTTTCCCTAAGGCATACTGGACAACATTGAAAAATCATATCTGAGCCATATTAAACTGTGCTTGTTACTGGAGTCGGGTTCAAGTCCCTATTCTATACAGGAATTAGAGAAGATTGAAGCCAACCACAGTCATTCAGTTGTTATGTGTCACACCTTCTTGAAGAACTATTTTAAAGACCCAACTTTGTACCAAGAAAACATGCAGTTTCCTAGCAGCTACTTTATCGGTAAGTACAGGATGAATATATCTTAAGTAGTGGTCTATTATATTAAAGGTTTTCTGCGGCATACTAAGCAAAAAGGAAGCAAACTATACATTATTCAGTGCACATCACTTATGAATCAATGTAATGGAGTTTTCTAGGGGTTTATTATTGATGACTAGAGATGAGCGAGCATGCTCGGCCGAGCATATTCGGGAGCAATTTTCGAGTAGTAGCGTACGCATCTTCTAATCTGTACGCATTGTTGTACAACTTTATAAGATGCGCACGCATTAGCGTACAGATTAGAAGATGCGTACGCTACTACTCGAAAATTGCTCCCTAGTACGCTCGGCCGAGCATGCTCGCTCATCTCTATTGATGACCTATCCTTTGAACACTATTAAATCTTCCACCTTTTTTCCGTCAGACTTTGTGCTCACATTGGATAAAGAACAGAGCAAGTTGATTCCAACAGGGGATGTGCAGAAATTTGAGGGTTCTCAGGATATTACAAGGTATGAAGTTGTTCATCAACATTTGCTACTTATATATATCGCCAACAAAAACATAAGAGAAGTTTAACGAGTGCAATAAGATAATTTGAAATTTTAGGTAAAATTGAAATTATTGTTACAGATCAAGAGGGCAAAGGAAAGTAATTCTTACAAAGTCTTCTATTATGTCACAGAAAGTTTAAAGGGGTTGCCTGCCCTACCGATATTGATGACCTGCCCTCAGTTCAACCACCGATCAGCTGATATGGACAGCTGTGGCACCGAAAGCTATACAGTGTATGGAGCTGGAACACGGTACACTGTGTAGTGTCTATGACAGGGTACCACAGCTCAGCTTCAAGTGAAGAGGAGGTGAGCTGCATTATGCAGGCTCCAGAAACTACACCGTGTAGAGAGCCTTCTGCTGCATGCACTGTGTAGATTCGAGTGCCACTGCTGTGCAAAACAACTGATCATAGGGGGAGCTGAGTGCCAAACCCCAGCCAATCTGATATTGATGGCCTACCCTGGGCATAGGCCATCAATATCTGTAGCCCAAGCAACCCCTTTAAGTAAAAGTGACAGAAAAAAGTTTTGAAACTGCACAGTGCTAGCTCCTGATTAGTACTGGTTATAAAAGAGCATCTCAAAGTGTCTGATTTTCGTATTTACCCCTTAACACTCAGTGATGTACATTTATGTCAATGTGATCACATGGGCACAGATGCTGTATGGGTAACTATGGCAGCTGAGGCTTAACAAAGGCTCCCAGGTCTGCCGCAAGCGTCTGCATATAAGGATCCCAGGTCTGCCACAAGCATCTGCATATAAGTTTTCCAGGTCTGCCACAAGTGTCTGCATATAAGGCTCCCAGGTCTGCCGCAAGCGTCTGCATATAAGGATCCCAGGTCTGCCACAAGCATCTGCATATAAGTTTTCCAGGTCTGACACAAGCATCTGCATATAAGGCTCCCAGGTCTGCCACAAGCGTCTGCACATAAGGCTCCCAGGTCTGCCACAAGCATCTGCATATAAGTTTTCCAGGTCTGCCACAAGTGTCTGCATATTAGGCTCCCAGGTCTGCCACAAGTGTCTGCATATAAGGATCCCAGGTCTGCCACAAGCATCTGCATATACGTTTTCCAGGTCTGCCACAAGCATCTGCATATAAGGTTTCCAGGTCTGCCACAAGTGTCTGCATATAAGGCTCCCAGGTCTGCCACAAGTGTCTGCATATAAGGCTACCAGGTCTGCCACAAGCGTCTGCATATAAGGATTCCAGGTCTGCCACAAGCGTCTGCATATAAGGATCCCAGGTCTGCCACAAGCGTCTGCATATAAGGCTCCCAGGTCTGCCACAAGTGTCTGCATATAAGGCTCCCAGGTCTGCCACAAGTGTCTGCATATAAGGATCCCAGGTCTGCCACAAGCGTCTGCCTATAAGGCTCCCAGGTCTGCCACAAGCGTCTGCCTATAAGGATCCCAGGTCTGCCACAAGCGTCTGCCTATAAGGCTCCCAGGTCTGCCCACAAGCGTCTGCATATAAGGATTCCAGGTCTGCCACAAGCGTCTGCATATAAGGCTCCCAGGTCTGCCACAAGTGTCTGCATATAAGGCTCCCAGGTCTGCCACAAGTGTCTGCATATAAGGATCCCAGGTCGGCCACAAGCGTCTGCCTATAAGGCTCCCAGGTCTGCCACAAGCGTCTGCCTATAAGGATCCCAGGTCTGCCACAAGCGTCTGCCTATAAGGCTCCCAGGTCTGCCACAAGCGTCTGCATATAAGGATTCCAGGTCTGCCACAAGCGTCTGCATATAAGGATTCCAGGTCTGCCACAAGCGTCTGCATATAAGGATTTCCAGGTCTGCCACAAGCGTCTGCATATAAGGCTCCCAGGTCTGCCACAAGCGTCTGCATATAAGGCTCCCAGGTCTGCCACAAGTGTCTGCATATAAGGCTCCCAGGTCTGCCACAAGTGTCTGCATATAAGGCTCCCAGGTCTGCCACAAGTGTCTGCATATAAGGCTCCCAGGTCTGCCACAAGTGTCTGCATATAAGGCTCCTAGGTCTGCCACAAGTGTCTGCATATAAGGCTCCCAGGTCTGCCACAAGTGTCTGCATATAAGGATCCCAGGTCTGCCACAAGCGTCTGCATATAAGGCTCCCAGGTCTGCCACAAGCGTCTGCCTATAAGGCTCCCAGGTCTGCCACAAGTGTCTGCCTATAAGGCTCCCAGGTCTGCCACAAGCGTCTGCCTATAAGGCTCCCAGGTCTGCCACAAGCGTCTGCCTATAAGGCTCCCAGGTCTGCCACAAGCGTCTGCATATAAGGATCCCAGGTCTGCCACAAGTGTCTGCATATAAGGATCCCAGGTCTGCCACAAGTGTCTGCATATAAGGATTCCAGGTCTGCCACAAGTGTCTGCCTATAAGGCTCCCAGGTCTGCCACAAGTGTCTGCCTATAAGGTTTCCAGGTCTGCCACAAGTGTCTGCATATAAGGATTCCAGGTCTGCCACAAGTGTCTGCCTATAAGGTTTCCAGGTCTGCCACAAGTGTCTGCATATAAGGCTCCCAGGTCTGCCACAAGTGTCTGCATATAAGGCTCCCAGGTCTGCCACAAGTGTCTGCATATAAGGATTCCAGGTCTGCCACAAGTGTCTGCCTATAAGGCTCCCAGGTCTGCCACAAGTGTCTGCATATAAGGATTCCAGGTCTGCCACAAGTGTCTGCATATAAGGATCCCAGGTCTGCCACAAGCATCATCATATTTGGCATGACCTAATAGTCTGGTTGTCAGCATAACATTGACAGGCATAAATGCTTTGAAATCCTATGTATTCAAGAGCATTTATATAAATGATCAATAGATTGCTGCTTTGTGTCTTCTAAGAGGTTAAAAAATAAAGTTGTATGTATGGTAAATATGAAATGCAGACAGCACAAGCATTTTTCTAAACTGGTCTTTTAGTTAATTAGGTGTTTTGGGGAGTCTCTAGTGTTTTTTTTTTCTATCTTTTGACGTTTTATCTACTGTTTTGACATCTTTCTCTATAGGGGAAAAAAAGGCCAGAAAAAAAACATGGTTCACAAACTCATTTAGTTAAAAAAAAAAAAAACACTACTAAAAAAACTTCACAAAAAAAGAGTGATTTCTATTACTTTTTTTAGCAGTAAGAAAATTCCACTCCAGATTCTTATGTGTAGGGACCATTAAAAACAAACTCCATGTTTTGCATTTTTTTATTTAAAAAAAAAATAAAAAATTAAAACTAGTTCACCACCAAAAATCCATATTCGGTACTGTCACAATCATAGTAACCTGTATAAATTTGAATATTTTGAATAATAAATGTATTTATTATAAATTATATATATTTTATATTGCATGGAGCATGGTGATTATAAAAAACATGGCATTGCTGGGTTTTATGGCCCCTTAAAAATGTATAAACTGTTAATAAATTATATGTACCCCAAAATAGTACTAAAAAACAGCAAGCCTTATTAATTAAAAAATATCATACAAGTTAATCAGTACGTTATACAACCCCAAAAAGATAATAAAAGTTGGTTCTTCACCCCAAAATAAGCCAGTCAGGTTACATTTTTCAGGTACAGTAAGGGGCAACAAAGCACTACAAAAGTGTATTGGCAAAGTCACATCCTCCACTGTTGATTAGCCCTGAAATAGTCTTTGCGTACGTGGATATTCTGTTCTGACACAAGTCTTTCTACAGGTGATCATGAGTGTCTGTTTTCTGTCCTTTCTCATAGAATTGCTGTATTATGCTGCACGCCGAATGCTTTTACTTTGGGAAGTCTTCACCCAGTTGGAAAGCTGGCTTTGAAAATGAGGCATCTAAAATCACTTGGATTCACTGTTGTGGTGGTGAGTATTTAAAATATAAAAAAGACATGATCTCCTCATATTTAAAGGGGTTAGACACTTAATATTTATTTTCACGGATTTTCACGGATATGCTAGAACTCGTGTAATATGCCAGTTATTAATATAATGTTTACAGCAGTTCAGTGCTTGATGGCTTCCTGTGGGAAGTGGTGTCACCTTGTTAGTATGGTGTAATGTACTGCCTGCACAATACTCCAGTCCTGCATCTGGCTGCCGATTAGAAGGGCATGTGATCAGACTTAAGCGGTAATCATGGGACATTAGCACATGTGGTGTGGAATACGTGGTTTTATTTAAAGGAGGCTACTGATCTGGTCACGTGCCTCTAGATAGATAGAGAGAGAGAGATAGATACTTTGTTGACCCCAAAAGGGAAATTCTAGCAACCAGTAGCAGCACATAAAAGACATAAAATAGATACATACAAAGATACATACAACAGCTACCTCCCCACCCTCCATCAACCTAAAAGGGAAGAATTATATAGCCCTGTTGTGGTGTGCTGTGCAGGCAGGGCAGAAAACTATCAAGGGACAGTGTTTCTCAGAAGAAATCTGCGCCAAACTGTCAAAAAATAAACAATATTTTAGTAAATAACATAGTTTATAAGGCCAAAAAAAAGACATCTGTCCATCCAGTTCAGCCTGTTATCCTACAAGTTGATCCAGAGGAAGGCAAAAAACCCCTGTGAGGTAGAAGCCAATTTTCCCCACTTTAGGGGAAAAAATTCCTTCCCGACTCCAATCAGGCAATCAGAATAACACCCTGGATCAACGACCCATCTCTAGTAACTATAACCTGTAATATTATTACCCTCCAGAAATACATCCAGGCCCCTCTTGAACTCTTTTAGTAAACTCACCATCACCACCTCCTCAGGAAGAGAGTTCCATAGTATCACTGCTCTTACAGTAAAGAATCCTCTTCTATATTTATGTACAAACCTTCTTTCCTCCAGGCCCAGAGGATGTCCCCTCGTCACAGTCACAGTCCTGGGGATAAATAGATGATGGGAGAGATCTCTGTACTGACCCCTGATATATTTATACATAGTTATTAGATCTCCCCTCAGTCGTCTTTTTTTCTAAAGTAAATAACCCTAATTTTGATAATCTTTCTGGGTACTGTAGTCCACCCATTCCAGTTATTACTTTAGTTGCCCTCCTCTGAACCCTCTCCAGCTCTGCTATGTCTGCCTTGTTCACAGGAGCCCAGAACTGTACACAGTACTCCATGTGTGGTCTGACTAGTGATTTGTAAAGTGGCAGGACTATGTTCTCATCACGGGCATCTATGCACATCTGTCAAAATAAAGTGGGCAATTACTTTAAGTAGATTCATATATCAGAGGTAACTTGGATGCTACCCGTATAGTAAAGGTAACATATTATTTAAACCACCCATTAAATAACATAAAAAAAGCCAAAATATACTGAATTTTTTTCACCCCACCCCAAAAAATAAATGTTAATCAATAATTCCCATGTACCCCAAAAAATTTTACCGATGAAAACTAGATCTTGTCCTGCAAAAAACGAGCCCACACACAGCTACAAAAATGAATACGTTTTGGCTCTTGGAATGCAGTGACATAAAGAAGCATGCTGCTATTTTGCAAAAGTGGTAAAAAAAACACATAAAGCTATGCATATTTGGTATCACCATAATCGTGCTGACCCATTGGATAGACATAATATGCTTGTTATGCCGCACAATGATCAACGTAAATTTAAAGTGCAAGAAACTATGGTGGAACTGCAGTTTTCCATTGCCAGCCCAAAAAGGTAAAAAAAAAAAAAACACATAAAAATGTACGTACAGTATTTGGTATCACCAAAATAAATCGTGCTGACCCATTGGATAGACATAATACGCTTGCTATGCCGCACAGTGAATGTCGTAAATTTAAAGTGCAAAAAACTAGAACTTTTGTTTTCCATCACCAGCCCAAAAAGGTCTGATCGGGGACAGACACCCTGCACCCCTGCCGAGTCATGCTAGTGCAGCTTCCTCTTCATTACACTACGCATTGTCTCCCCAGTAGCCATGGCATAGTGTAATTACAAGTGAATGGAGCGAGTACTTGTAATTCCACTGCACTTCCCAGACAACGGGCAGTGTAATGGACAGGAAGTAGTGCTTTCATGGAACGCCGCCTCCTCTTCAAACAGCTGATTGGCGGGGGTGCCAGGTGTTAGAATATACAGCCACACAGCATCTTATTCCGTACACCTCCATGGCTTAAAAAATACTCCTCAAAGGTGATAGGAGGAGTATTTTTACCTTTCTGGAAAAAAAACGTAGTACAACCTCTTGTGTACATTATCCTTGTACTGTAACCACTGTTTCCTCTGAGCTGTGCTTTTTGACATAACGTTAAAAATTCCAAACTCTGCAACAAGTAGATCTATTATTGGTCTCCTTGATTCTCATTAGCATTTTAATTGAACTCTTTCCCTTCCCGAGCTCCCAGTGTAGAGAGAACGCTGACTGTGACATTTCTGTTTGTATAATCCTGAGCTGTAACATCACTGGATACCTCGAGGTGAGGGAGAATACAAAAGGCTGTACACGTTTGTGGGTTGTACTAAACCCTTAATCAGGTTAAAGACAACAGATGGTGTTATTTATCTGATGAAGGGTTTAGTACAACCCAGAAACGTGTTGTTTCCAGATCTCAATAAAGTGATCCTCAAATCATCATCTTCATCCTTGTAGCGCCACATAGAGCCTTTTTTCCTTTACTGGTGGGTAGCCTCTTGTCACTTGAGGCACTCCATTTGTTTTAAAGCCCTACACATTGCCTTTGCTCTCCTCCCTTATTACATACATCACTGTGTGCATTACTGTGTGAGTACATTATGTATTGTGACACCAATGTGTGCATTTTCCATGCTCTCTGACATCATAGTGTGCGTTATCTTTGGGCATCAGGGTGATCAAAGTAATCATAAGCTATTTTTTTTTTATGTTGCTCTTCACATGGTCATGGTCAAGTGGGAGCCACTAGTTTTTGTCTTAGGGCCTGTTCTCACGACTGTGTGCACGGGTCCGCACCCATTCTGCGAAATTGCGGAATAGGTGCGGGCCCGTTCACTTCTATGGCCGGCTTGCGATCTTGCCGAGCTGCGACTTCGTGCCACGGCTCCGCAAGAAATTATAGAACATGTCAATGTGGCATTTTGAACGGGATGCCCAGCCGTGTGTTCCGCAAATTGCGGAACACACGCCGGGCGGCACCTGTAGTATCTAAATGCGGCCTTATACTCCTGTACACCAGAATTTATCAAAGGCTACTTTCAGACTAGTGGCAGCCTACTCAGCCTGCTAGATCCATGCTGCTGCTAGTGCACATGTGCCGTCGTAACTTCCGGCCACCTCTCTGCATGTTTGCCGTGTTGCGGCCAGAACTCCGGCCCGCCCCCATTATAGCGAATAGGGCCAGAGCGGAGTTCTGGCAGCTCGTGTGCACCAGTGGCAGCACAGATCTGGCAGGCTGTTCACACACCGGAGAAGGCTGCCTCTAGTCTGAAAGTAGCCTTATATGCATCATGTAATACTGTCTGTCCTGTTTTTAATGACTTTTTGCCAGAAAAAGACTGATGGTAGCATACAGTAGAGTGGGTGATGCTGTGCTTGGGTTTATAATGATTCAGAATATATTTCAGTAGAAACCTGTTAACCTATCTTTGTCTTTTCAAGGTTCCTGTAAACCAGTTTTTAATGCTGACTGAAGCAAACAAAGTGGAGTTCCTGAGAGAAAATATATTTAATGATACCTCCAGCAATCAGAATTCAGTGCAGGCAAATGAAGTCAATCAGATTGCCCATCATGAGACATAGCGCTGGCGTGGATTGACTAAATACTGTATACAATTCAATGGAGCTTTACAACAAAGGCTCCTAGGATTCATCATTACTTACAGTGCATCATTCTGGCAGTTCAGCACCATTTGTGCAACTTCTACAGTCTTTGTAATTATGTAAAATCCATTTGATAAATTAAAAATGTCTCTTGTTTTAGGAATGTGTTTTTTATTCTGTACTATGTCAGTTTATTTGATCCCTATAAGCAAATCCCTAAAATGAACTGATAAATTGCTTTCATTGAGCTAAAACGGTTCCTGTAAAAACAAAAGGAACAAGGTCCTCAAGATAAGTGAAGAGAACAGCCACATTGCCTGCATTGTGCTTTATTGGATGCAGTCGTCAAGTTGGAGTCAAAACTAGGCGGAGTCGGATTCAGAGTTGGTAGAAATGCACCGACTCCAGCTTGAAAAGATATTGAGTGTCGTTTATCAAACTGGTCTAAAGTAGAAGTGGCTTAGTTGCCCATAGCAACCAATTAGATTCCATCTTTCATTTTGGACAGCTCCTTCCTGTTACAAGACCCTTAGTTATTATGCCTGAAACTGTACTGCATATGCTCAGTAGTAAGAAAGTTCAGTAGGAAGTTCACTACTGGGCATGTCTGCAATCCTCTGAGAACTGCTAGTCAGAACAGGAAAATATCATTAAAGATGATGTCTTAGTGCTTCCAATCTGCCTCTGCTATGGAAATAATCATACTTACCTACTTTCTGCTGCTCTGGTCCTTCGTGCCGACTACCATGTGTTCACCTTCCTGTCCACAGCTTGCTTAATTCATCCCTGGCATGAGCATGGTCATCTGCTCTGCTGCATCCGATAACTATCTTCAGCGGTGATGTGTCTCTACTGTGGACACCTTACCGCTGAATCCAGTCATTGGCTGCAGAGAGGCAGATGATCACGCCCATTCCAGAGAGGAAGTAAACAAACCGTGGACCGGAAGCTATACACACGGGAGCCCGTGCGAAGTACCAAAGCTGTGGATAGCAGATAAGTATGAGCCTTTCCATAGTAGAGGCAGGCTGTGAATACCTGTGAAGTTATTTATTTCCAGACAACCCTTTTATGAATATAGCAACTACACTTTTTACATGTTTCTTTTATTCTCATTTAGACTTACACACGATTCTCTGCATTTCCAGGACATACATATACATATATAACGCTTCTTTTTCTGAGGACAAATTCATAGATTGCTTACGATTATTAAGTGTATAACAGTGTTTTCCTGCAATTCATATTTACCTACAAGAATTTAGAAAATTTCAGAAATTGTATTCCAGTAAATATAGTAGTCTGATTACTTAGTACTAGTAAGAAAAGCTCAACATTATCATTTTACTAATGTAAATTTGCTATTATTAAATTGGCCATTTATGAAGGAGTCTGAGTGTGATAAAATGCAGTCACATTGAGAACTTTTGCTTACTAATCCCACAGCCCTTCTTCTTTCATGCGTTTTTATAGTCCAATAGTATAAAAAATGGAGATGGCTTTTCTACTTTCTTTAGTCCATTTTTTCAGCCGTAAAATTCCTGGCTGCCTTTTGTAATCCTGAAGGAACCTATTTGTTTAATGAGGAAAAAATCTGCCAAACACACGTCATATTATAGGCCAGAGCTAGTTATAGTACATATAACCCTGACTTCAAACTACATAAGTATAAAAACATTTACTGCTTGATGGTCCTAAGTCACAGTCCCAAATGGTACCAATACCAAGAAGAGACTACACACTGAGCCTTATTCTCCAAACAGGTCATCTGTAGAAGTTGGAAAGAGGCGAAACTCAGAATTGGACTTTTGGTTTGGTGTGCCGGCCAGAACTATATGTTTGATATATGTCATTTTATTATACTAAAAAACGTTTTTATCCAGTCACGATTATTGGCTGTGCTGCACTATGTTCTCCTGCTGCTAAAGCCTAGAACATAACGATCTACCACATTGGGTAGTTGTGGAACTACAGAGGCTAGCTGGGAGCTTGAGCGCAGTGGTTTCAGCACAAGGGAGGAGATCTTATGCATTGAATGTGACCTGTTTGGAGAGTCAGGCTTGGTGTGAAGACCGAGCGTGGCAAGTTCAATCTCTTCCAGTTACCAAGTGGTGTTGGAAGAAGTCATCCTTGGGACTGTAGAGAGATAAATGATTTTAGAGTTCTATTAGTTTGTGTATGAAGTTAAATAGAGAACCTGTACTTTACTACAACAGGAAAAACTTGATACTACATTCGTATATGAAGCTACAATAGAACATAGAAAGTCAGGAGTTGCAGGATAACAAAGGGTTAAATAATAGTTTTACCACTGTCAATGCAATTTAGGATAAGTCCCAAATTGGACTTAATACTCAGTTGTCTGTGGTGTTCAAATTATGTTAAATTTCCCCCTTCATGGTAAGAGGGTGCGGCCGCAGCACAAGAAATGCACGTCCGGTCGTCTCATTGCTGATCATGCATATCTCTCCTGGTTACACCCAGAGAGCTAATTTTATTAGAAATACATGTTGGTGTAATCACACCCCCCCTTTGTCATCAATTTTAATATATCCAATCACAATCATACAAGTATACATGTAACGTCAAATCAAATCAAAAGAATGATGATGGTAGCCGCCCAATGCTAATGAGGACACGTACACATTACTTCATCTATCTGGGAAATTCCATATGCATATTTCAACTTCTGCTAAGTTCCTGTTTTCCTACAGACATATCAAATGATTATGAGTTATTTTTAAGTATATGTGACATCTAATGGAGATTAGAGATTATAAGATATAAGAGATATGGATATAAGGAGATGGAGACCACCTGATAATGAAATACAACCCTAGCACAATTGTGTTCACCAACTAACTAAATTTCTTTAACACCACTAACAATGGTATCTTGATGGCCTCAGCACATTTTTCCAACAGGCAATCATCACAGGTGGCCACAGCATCAGATCCTGACATTTTATCCTCTTTGCTGTGAGTGACATAACTAATTTATGTCTTAAGGCCTGTTTAAAAGGTCAAACATTGACGTATAGGATAGCTCACAGTGATAGGCACAGTTTAATTTCTTTTTGAAAAAAGAGCCAGTTTGAATACCATTTCCCAGTGGAGCATTGCATGTCCTGTAAGACTCCTTAAGCCTGCTAGGCACTCTCCACAAGGAGAAATGGTACCCTCTCAATCCCCTACAAATGCCTTGCACCCAGCTAAGCTACATTTCTCTCCACTGATGAGGGCGATCACCCTGAAACAGCTGCCTGCATATGTAGTCGGAGCGTTAATCCTAACTTATGTCTCACGGTCTGTTCAAAAGATTGAACTCTGATTTATGGGATAGCTGCCTTCCAATTGGTGGCCCCAGATGCATAGCTTTATTTTCTTTTTTGGGAACAGAACTAATTGTATACCTTGGATGCATGGCCTATAAGACTCCTTACATCTACTTTGTGCTCTCCACAATTAGAGATAATGGAAGCTATTACACTGTGCGGTACAGTACGGAAGAAATTGTGATGTCAGATGCTTTGAGCCTTATGTTAGTGCCACATTTCAAAATGTATACTTGTGTATAGGGTAAAAACAGTTTACTGAAAAGAGATGCACCTACAGTATATGCTATTTTTTTACAGATCTGTCAGACATCCGGCAGTAATTTATTTGAAGTAATGTTTTTTTGTTTTTTTAATGGATGTGAATATATTTTTGGCTATTTGGCTATATTTTTTCTATTTGAAAAAAGTACATCAACAGAACAGAAAACAATAGCATCAAGCAGTATTCTGTTGCCAACACAAAAAGGGGCCTTACCTGTACTCCATCCCTTCTGTCATTTTTTCCTTACTTTTTTTTCAGATAACCTTATGATGGAAGTACTTTTGAATGTTGCACTCACGTCATCATTTACCTATTTTACTGTGTTCAAATGATTTCTTAACATAACCCATTTGGCGGCATTTAAATTTATTCATTTAGTAGATTAAATAGAAAGTGTGGGCCCCCTCCACCTGAAAATGGTTTGTCTCTCCACAGAGTTTAATTGCAATTAAACATGCTCACTCACACACATTCACTACATTATGCACACAATTAATTATACACCTATACGTGTACATTAAATGCATATAGTAGGTGCAGAAACTCATTTTATTAATACATACAGTATGTACACACAGGGCACATCCAGAAACGTGAACTAGCAGAAACCAGGGGCCACATGTGGATTCATAGGTGCATAGCCCAGCACTGAAAATATTAAGTTACACCCACTGAGAATACTGATTAAAATGATAAAACTACACAACATACTCATTACTATAGTACCAGAGATGATACCGATATCTGTTAGGGACGAGCAGGGGGCTTTCTGCCAGTCTAAGAATTTAGACCTATACGTTCGCCAAGCCTTTTTCCACACACCCTAATCACACATGGGGTCATTTATCAAACTGGTGTAAAGTAGAACTGTCTTAGTTGCCCATAGCAACCAATCATTCCACTTTTCATTTTCCAAAGGAGCTGTCAAAAATGAAAGGTGGAATCTAATTGGTTGCTATGGGCAACTAAGACAGTTCTGCTTTACACCAGTTTGATAAATCTCCTGCATAGTTTTATATAGATACAATGTGAGAGCCAAGCACGGGTTGGCTGGTGTTATAAACCTGTCTCTTTTACAGGCCATGATGCACAGACTAGGCCACATCTCTCTACCCCTCAGTTCCAGCCTTAAAGAGGACCTGTCGCGTCTCCTGACATATATAATACGACTGGGTCTTACCAGCTGGGGGTGTGTCCCTGCTGAGTTTCACACTATCCAATCAGTGCTGCCCATGTGACACTGTGCAGGGACACAACCCCTACTGGCAGCACCCAGTTGTAGCTTTATTCATAAACTTCTAGTAGCAATAAATGAGAAATTGAACAATGGAGATTTATAAGAGAAGAAGGTCCCGAAGCATTGTTACATGGGTGGTGAATAAAAGAAAAACAGGCATCTCAGGAGTGGTGACAGGTCATCTTTAACTTTCTTCGATATTCGGCTTTAGTTACCCAAGCAAAACCCTGAGATGTTGTGCACTTATTTTCAGTGACAATCGCCTCAGCTTATGTACGTAGCTAGTTCCTGCTGGAAATATACGTTGGATCTGTCTGTATCAGCAGGTCACTTTCTATCTCCTTGTCCGAAATGAGGACAATAATAGGACATGTTCTATTCTTTTGCGGAATGGACATACGGAATGCACACAGAGTAGCTTCCTTTTTTTTTTTTTGTGGACCCATTGAAATGAATGGCTCCGCATACGGTCCGCAAAGAAAAAAAACGGACATTGAAAAAAAATACGTTTGTGTACATGAGCCCTAAAGAGGTTGTCCGGTTTCTTATTTTGATGACTTAGACTACTTTCACACTAGCGTTTAAGTTTTCCCGTATTGAGTTCCGTCATAGGGGCTCAATACCGGAAAAAAAAGCTTCAGTTTTGTCCCCATTCATTGTCAATGGGGACAAAACTGAACTGAACAAAGTGCTCCAAAATGCGTTTAGTTGCGTTCCCAGACTGGAGAGCAAACCGCAACATGTTGTAGTTTGCTTTCCGTCCTGGGGATGCGGAGCAAGACAGATCAGTCATGATCCACAATGCAAGTCAATGGGGACGGATCCATTTTGTCTGACACAATAGAAAACTGATCCGTCCTCCATTGACCTTCAATGGAGTTCATGACGGATACGTCTTGGCTTGGCTATGTTAAAGATAATACAACCGGATCCGTTCATACCGGATGCAGATGGTTGTATTATCAGTAACGGAAGCGTTTTTGCTGAACCCTGTCGGATCCAGCAAAAACACTTGTGTGAAAGTAGCCTGATCCTCAGGGAAGAGGAGCTGGTGATGAGAAGATGGAAGAAACTAAATACAGGACAATCTTGGAGGAAAACCTGGTAGAGGTGGGAAAAGACTTGAGATTGGGGCAGAGGTTCACCTTAACATAGTAACATAGTTTGTAAGGCCGAAAAAAGACATCTGTCCATCCAGTTCAGCCTGTTTTCCTACAAGTCGATCCAGGGGAAGGCAAAAAAAACCCTGTGAGGTAGAAGCCAATTTTCCTCACTTTAGGGGGAAAAATTCCTTCCCGACTCCAGTCAGGCAATCAGAATAACTCCCTGGATCAACGACCCCTCTCTAGTAACTATAACCTGTAATATTATTACCCTCCAGAAATACATCCAGGCCCTTCTTGAACTCTCTTAGTGAACTTACCATCACCACCTCCTCAGGCAGAGAGTTCCATAGTCTCACTGCTCTTACCGTAAAGAATCCTCTTCTATGTTTATGTACAAACCTTCTTTCCTCCAGACGCAGAGGATGTCCCCTCGTCACAGTCACAGTCCTCGGGATAAATAGATGATGGAAGAGATCTCTGTACTGACCCCTGATATATTTATACATAGTTATTAGATCTCCCCTCAGTCGTCTTTTTTCTAAAGTGAATAACCCTAATTTTGATAATCTTTCTGGGTACTGTAGTCCACCCATTCCAGTTATTACTTTAGTTGCCCTCCTCTGAACCCTCTCCAGCTCTGCTATGTCTGCCTTGTTCACAGGAGCCCAGAACTGTACACAGTACTCCATATGTGGTCTGACTAGTGATTTGTAAAGTGGCAGGACTATGTTCTCATCACGGGCATCTGTGCGTCTTTTGATGCAACCCATTATCTTATTGGCCTTGGCAGCAGCTGTCTGACACTGGTTTCTGCAGCTTAGTTTGCTGTTCACTAAAATTCCTAGGTCCTTTTCCATGTCAGAGTTACCCAATGCTTTACCATTTAGTATGTACTGGTGACTTGCATTATTCCTTCCCATATGCATAACCTTACATTTGTCAGTGTTAAACCTCATCTGCCACTTTTCTGACCAAGCCTCCAGTCTATCCAGATCCTGCTGTAACAGTGCACTGTCCTCCTCTGTGTTAATTACTTTACACAGTTTAGTGTCATCTGCAAAAATTGATATTTTACTGTGCAAGCCTTCTACAAGATCATTAATAAATATATTGAAGAGAATAGGACCCAATACAGACCCCTGTGGTACCCCACTAGTGACAGTGACCCAATCTGAGTATGTACCGTTAATAACCACCCTCTGTTTTCTATCACCTTCCAGCAACAACCCTAAACATACAGTCAGCTACAATGAAATGGTTTACGTTAAAGCATATTCATGTTTTATAATGGTTCAGTCAAAGTCCTAAATCCCATTGAAAACTTGTGACAAGACTTGAAAATTGCTGTTCCCAGACGCTCTCCATCCAATCTGACTGAACTTCAGCTGTTTTACAAAGAAGAATGGGCAAAAATGTCAGCAAAGCTGGTAGACACATACCCCAAAAGACTTACAGCTGTAATTTCAACAAAAGGTGGTCCTACAAAGTATTGACTCAGGGCTGAATACAAATGACCCCCACTGTTTCTAGATTTTCATTTCTTAAAAATGTTGAAAACCATGTATCATTTTCTTTTCACTTTGCACATACTTGCTACTTTGTGTTGGTCTGTCACATAAAATCCCAATAAATTTTGTGGGTGTAACATGAAAAAAATGTGGAAATGTTCAAGGGGTATGAATATTTTTTCAGGCATTGTATGTCAGAAGGCTCATCAGATAAAAGATATTTAATCTGCAAGGTCCTACAATAGACAATCTTCACATTTAGGGTACCTGCAGATTTATAAGCAGAAAATCCACACTATTTATCTCGGTTTTTGGTACAGATTTTATGTTTAACAACCCTATTGAAGTGTATGAGGGGAAACTACTACTTACTGTATAACAGGGATCAGCAACCTCCGTCACCTCAGCTGTTCTGAAACTACAACTCCCAGAATTCTCATTTCTCTGTTAACCACTTCAGATCTGGGCCATTTCCCCCCTTCCTGACCAGGCCTAATTTTGCAAATCAGACATGTGTCACTTCATGTGGTAATAACTTTGGAACGCTTTTACTTATCCAAGCGATTCTGAGACTGTTTTCTCGTGACACATTGTACTTCAAGTTAATGGTAAATTTGAGTCGATAAGTTTTAATTTTATTTATTAAAAAATCCAAAAGTTAACGAAAATTTGAAAAAATTCACTGTTTTCTAAATTTCAATCTCTCTGCTTTTAAGACAGATAGTGATGCCCCATAAAATCCTTTTTAATTTACATTCCCCATATGTCTATTTTATGTTGGCATCATTTTGGTAGTGTCATTTTATTTTTTTAGGACAGTAGAAGGTTTAGAATTTTAGACGCAATTTCTATGAGAGACCCGGCAGCTCCTGCACTTTCCCGGCCCTGGCGATCACGTGACCGCCGGGCCGGAACAGGAAGCGCAATAGCATTCCTGATCTGTATACACAGATCTACAGATCGCTGTATACAGCGATCTACAAGGCAGGGACCCCTGGGAACGGTCCCTGCCTTCTCTTTGGGGTACCCTGCTGTCACTGACAGCAGGTACCCCACTGTGCAGCTGCACGATTAGCGTGCAGCTGCTATCTCTGAATGGACGTTCAGAAACGTCCATTCAAAGATAGATAACCACTTCCCGGGAGTTTATAGTCAACGGGCGGACAGGAAGTGGTTAAAATAACAGCCAAGTAAGTTTGCACGCTGGGAGATGTAGTTACACAGAAGCTGGAAGTGCCGAAAGCTGCTGATCCTTGCTGTATAAGATGCAGAATCACACTAAAAATTGACATGCTGCAAACAATCTACACAGCAGGTCAGTTTTCATGCATACAAAATCCGCACTGTGTACATGAGTATTGGCAGATCTCATTCACTTTGCTGTACTGTCCTGTGCTGCAGTTTTTCTGCACAAAAATCCACGCGGGAAAAACCTACATACTCCACAAAGTGTACAGTTACCCTTAGGCTAGAGCTACATGGCGACATGTGGCACGACTGTCTAACTTGTGGGTGACTTACCATCACACCACTACTTTAGAGCTGCCATGAGGGTGGTATTTTTGTCACAGGCACAGGGGGTTGCACATTGACAATCATTATATTTTATTTTGCAATGTGTGACAAATGTTGTCACATAGACTTTTGCTAATGTGTATGTTAAGGTGGAAAAGAGAAGCATATCAGACAATTATTCTGCAGCCCAGGAGGAACAACAAAGGTGACTCCAAAAAAAGTAGCCATCTGCTACTTCTCCCCTAATTTGTGCCAGGCTGTGTTTTGGTACAGGTGCTCTTGCGATCATTTGTCATTGTGTGTACTGTACTGTGTTAGCTGGTATGTTTTATCTCCATGCAGGTGGTGATGTCAGCAATACAGTGAAGGCATTTAAGCTCTTTTCCAGACTTAAAGGGGTAGTCCAGGATTTTTTGATGGCCTCTACTCATTGGTTTCTATGGGTAGCTCCCCTGCTTGCATTTTGATGAATTCCCATAATGTTTGTAATAAAAGCACAATTCCTGCTGTGCTTGGTTTTAAAGGTCCCTTGAGATGGGATCAATTGGAAAAGTTATTCTGTGGTTATTTTTTCATATCACTCAAAGTAACAGTGAGTAGAGACAGCATTAACCCCTTGACGCTGCAGGTTGTTTTGGCCTTAAGGACCAGGCCATTTTTAGCAAATCTGACATCTCTCACTTTATGTGGTGATAACTTTAAAACGCTTTTACTTATCCAGGCCATTCTGAGATTGTTTTCTCGTCACTTATTGTACTTCATGACAGTGGCAAATTTGAGTCAAAATATTTAATTCTTATTTATAAAAAAAATACCAAATTTACCAAAAATGTAGAAAAATTTGCAAATTTCCAAATGTAAATTTCTCTACTTTTAAAATACATTACATTCCCTATGTGTCTACTTCAGGTTTGGATCATTTTGAAAATTACATTTTATTTTTTTTGGGACGTTAGAAGGCTTAGAAATTTAGAAGCAAATCTTGAAATTTTTCACAAAATTTCCAGAACCCATTTTTTTAAGGACCAGTTCAGGTCTGAAGACACTTTGTGAGGCCTCCATCATAGAAACCACCCAAAAATGACCCCATTTTAGAAACTACACCCCTCGAGGTATTCAAAACTGATTTTACAAACGTTATTAAGCCTTTAGGTGTTCCACAAGAATTAAAGGAAAATGTAGCCAAAATTTCCGAATTTCACTTTTTTGACAGATTTTCCATATAAATCATTTTATTCCGAGAATAAAGTAAGGGTTAACTGCCAAACAAAACTCAATAATTATTTCCCTGATTCTGTAGTTTACAGAAATGCCCCATTTGTGATCGTAAACTGCTGTACAGGCACATGGCAGGGCGCAGAAGGAAAGGAACGCCAGGGCAGATTTCACTGAAAAAATTTTAAGTTGCCATGTCACATTTGATGCACCCCTAGAGTAGGAAATTTCAAAAAACTGACCCCACTTTGGAAACTATGGGATAAGTTGGCAGTTTTGTTAGTACTATTTTAGGGTACGATTTTTTATATTACACTTTTTGTGAGGCAAGGTAACAAAAACTAGCAGTTTTGGCATTGTTTTTATATCTTGTTATTTACAACATTCATCTGACAGGTTAGATCGTGTGATATTTTTATAGAGCAGGTCGTTACGAACACGGCAATATCTAATGTGTATGCTATTTTTTATTTATTTAAGTTTTGCACAATATTTTTGAAGCACAAAAAAAAATCATGTTTTAGTGTCATACACTTTTTTGATCGCTTGGTATTAGGGTTTTTTTAGACAGTTTTTTTACGGTGTTCACCTGAGGGGAGAGATCATGCAATATTTTTGTAGAGCAGGTTGTTACAGACGTGGCGATACCTAACAAGTATACTTATTTTTAGTTATTTAAGTTTTACACAATATCATTTTTGAAACAAAAAAAATCATGTTTTAGTGTCTCCATAGTCAGAGTGCTGTATTTTTTTTTATTTTTTGGACGATTGTCTCAGGTAGGGCTCATTTTTTGCAGGATGAGATGACGGTTAGATTGGTACTATTTTTCGGGGCATACGCTTTTTTGATCGCTTGGTATTACATTTTTTGTGATGAAATATGACAAAAAATGACTTTTTTTAGACAGTTTTTTTTTTTTTTTACGGTGTTCACCTGAGGGGAGAGATCATGCAATATTTTTGTAGAGCAGGTTGTTACGGATGTGGCGATACCTAACATGTATACTTATTTTTATTTATTTAAGTTTTACACAATAATATCATTTTTGAAACAAAAAAAATCATGTTTTAGTGTCTCCATAGTCAGACAGCTGTAGTTTTTTTATTTTTTGGACGATTGTCTCAGGTAGGGGCTCATTTTTTTGTGGGGCGAGATGATGGTTTGATTGGTACCATTTTAGGGTAAATATGCCTTTTTGATCACCTGCTATTACACTTTTTGTGAGGCAATGTGACAAAAATGGCTGTTTTGGTATAGCTTTTTTAAAAAAAAATTCGTACACCTGGCGGGGTGGACCATGTGATGCTTTTATAGAGCTGGTCGATATGGACGCGGAGATACCTAATATGTGTACTTTTTCTTTTTTTTTTTTACTTTTTTTTACTTCATTTGGGGAAAAATGGCGCTTTTTTTAACTTTTTTTGTAAAAACTTTATTTTTTTAACTTTTTAACTTTCTTTTTACACTTTTTTTTTTTTACTTTCTTTTTACATTTTTTTTTTAAATTTATCAAGACCCTTTTGGATCTTGAAGATCCAGTGGGCTTGATGGCTATACAGTGAATTGCAATAGTCATCTATCAGTGCTACACTAAGGCTGATCAGACCCTGAGGGTCTAATCAGCCTTAGGTACATGGCAGCCAGGACGCTTTTGTAAAGCATACGGTTGCCATGGTAACCATCGGGCCGCTGCGATTGCAGCAGCGGCGGCCCGATGGCAGAGAGAGGGAGCTCCCTCCCTCTTAACCCCATGAATGCTGCGGGCGGCTACTGACCGTAGCATCTATGGGGTTAAATAGCTGAAATCGGTGCCAGCACTGATTTCAGCTGTAGCAGCAGAGTGTGAGCTGTAATTACAGAACACACTCTCTGCTGATGGCAGTGGCTCAGATCGTGAGCCGCTGCCATCATAAAATACAAGCGCAGCAGGGACGACAACGGAGGCATGAGTGGGGGCAACGGACGCAAGGGGTCGGCAAGGGGGGCTCACTTACCCCCGGGGGCACAGTATTTAGGCCAGTTTTCAGGTTGTGATCTCCAGCATGGAGATCACAGCCTGAAACCGGCTTTTTTTTCTAAATGGAGCGCACCGATTGGTTAGTATGCAGAGACTAACCAATCAGAGCGCTTACCGGAAAGGACCACTATGATTGGTCCCTTGCCGGCTTCCCCGAGGTCTCTGCTCTCCGGGAGAGCGGAGACTCCGGGGCTGTGACATTTTATAGTGTCACAGTCCCGGTAAGCAGTTTGGACGTAACTGTACATCCAAATGCCGCAACTTACTTGCATTTTGGACGTACAGTTACGTCCAAATGCGCCAAGGGGTTAACCACATATAGGTGGGTTACTACATTCTCTACATCTAGTCTATCCTTACTATTCAGCGAAGCCCCCTGCTCGGTTGCCTGGTATCTGAGCTCACTTTTTTCATTTGACCTGCTCTTCCCTGATGTGTCCTCAGGGTGGAGCTGTTGCTCCATGGTTATGTGAACTGTGTTCTGAACTGCAACTTGCCTTGCTCACTTAGTCAAAATCTATAGAAAAGTGCTCACCCTGGGAAAACGTGGCTTTATTTCCTCTATAAGTAAATCTCAAATAATGATGATTTGTAACTGTTTGTTAAGCCACGTCCTGACAGATCCTTCTTGTCCTCAGAGAGTGACATAAGAACATCTGCAGCTTAACACAAATTAATCTTTTTTAGCGGAGTATCTTCCTCACATACTGTGAATGGCTTATAATCTTCAAATGGTCTATCAAATGCAATACATATTTCAGACATTGGATAACTCTGGATCTTATATCCACAGGGTTAAAAATCAGTATTAGTTTACCCATTGGATATATTTACTTTATGCACAGTGAAATCCATAAGATCATAATTTTTATAACCCTGTTACCTATCATTTATACAGAGCTATGATATAATCAGCACTGTACACACGTGTACAAACGTGATCACTACCATCATTTTTTACTTTATTTTTTAGTTTTTCCACTCGGGCTTTCTCTCACTCTATATGGCGTGAATATCATTTTACGGTATATTAATAAAGTTACAAATAAAAAGAATTATATAAAAAAAAGGATTAAATACTTTTGTAATTGCATGTAATTAAGCATTTAGTATAGCCACTGAGCTATTCAACAAAATGTATCTGTATAGCGCCACCTGCTGTTTATTCTTTTCCAAATTTTTTTGTCCATCTCACTAATCTGCTTGAACGTGCTCAGTTTAAATATTCAACTGCCTCCAGCCATATGTTCTGTTAGAAGTTGTGGCAGTTACATGGAGAGAGCTGTAGCAGAAGGGACACTGAAGATAATCTAGCAAAGCAATTGGAGCAGTGAATGTGGAGATCTCTGGAACCATGTGAGGTACAGGGCTGGTTCTAGCTTTGTTATAAAGAGATTATCATGTACTATATGATTTTCACTTTTATATCAATCATGACATAACCGTGTTAAGGATTTTGGAGTCTGTTCAGATGTAGAGTTCACACATGTAAATCATTACAGCTCTGTACTAATTCTAAGGACTATTGAGCTGTAATACAGTCCTGTGGATGATTACCTCTGTGTGATGCTGTATATACACGAGGAAGAAAATATGGACCAAAGCTGCAGGTTACAATAGGAGTATTCATACTCCTTTAAACTCCTGGCATAGAGGGTGGGCTTCGACGCAAGAAATTCTTACAAATAGTAATCCATACAGAACAGAATATGCTTTTATATGCAGTAACATACGAAACTTGAAATTGTGAAAAAAAAACAAAAAAAATATTACTTGCCTGATCCTTTTGCTGAAGACGGGCTGGCTGCCGTCATCTTGCTTGAAGATGTCGGCCGAAGTCCCGTGCATGGTGACATCATCTCAAGCTGCACTAGATTTCATGCCAGACCTTCAAGCAAGATGGCGGTGGCCAACCCATCGAGAGCAAATGCATACGTTTTTTTTATTTTTTTAAATTGTACACTCTGTTATTAATATCAGATGCTGTGATCACGTATGAACGCAGCATCTAAGAGGTACAATGATGTCAATGCACACACTACGTACAAAGAAAAGCGCTTTGGGATGAAGTAATTCGTCACAAAGCACATTTTTTTGTAGAATTTGGCAAAACAGCCGAATCGAACATTTAAATACTTTGCTCATCACTAATTAAGACATTTGCAAAAGATCCTTTAAGGCTACTTTCACACTTGCGTTGTAAGGATCCTTTTGTGAGATCCGTCACAGGCTCTCATAAACGGTCCAAAACTGATCAGTTTTGTCCTAATGTATTCTGAATGGAAAAGGATCCATTCAGAATGCATCAGTTTTGCTTCAGTACAGTCTCCATTCAGTTTTGGAGGCGGACACTAAAACACTGCTTGGTGCGTTTTGGTGTCCACATGAAGAAACTGATCCAAACTGATCCGTCATGAATCACAATGTAAGTCAATGGGGACGTATCCGTTTTCTCAGACACAATAGAAAACGGATCCGTCCCCCATTGACTTTCAATGGAGTTCATGACGGATCCGTCTTGGCTATTTAAAAGATAATACAACCGTATTATCATGACGGAAGCGTTTTTGCTGATCCATGACGGATCCAGTAAAAACGCTGGTGTAAAAGTAGCCTAAGTCTGCTATAGTAAGTACAGCAAGTACTGAATGACTCAGCTAATCTTTCTCTTTATGGTGAAAATAACATTTGGTGAATCTAAAAACATTTTATTTTTGCAATCCTGCAAAAATCCCTATGGACAGTCCAAAAATATTACGTTAGCATAAAACACAGCATGTGTCATAATTGTCCATGTGATGGTGAATACAGAGAAAATGATTTGGTGCAATGTTTAGTTCTGTTTGTCTAACAAGAAAAGATGAAGGTTGTATCGCTAGTGGAATATTGAGCTTTATCACTATCGTGACCATACACATCAAACCACATTAACACATCAATAAGTAATGGGGACAAATTCATTAATCAGATTCAAGCTTGATCTGGAAAGGGGCCTGGCAAGCGGCATAAGGGGAAGAATCTCTTAACATCATTCTGTTAATTTGTGCCTGTCTGACTTAACTGAGACTCTGTCCATTAACCCACTGGCTTGCTAGAAGCGATTTGGAAATTTGCATGATAAAGGTATATTGTCCCAAAGTAACTGATGTTCTTCGCACAGATGCGCAGATGAAAAAGATGTCAAAAGGAAAAGCAAGTCACAGGCAGCATTTGACTCCAGGCTTTTAAAAGTGGTAACAAAACACTCCGCGGCTCTGCCTATCAGCCACATAAGCGGGATGAACGCTTCTGATGAAGAAAGTGCAGGCACTATACATGGCATTGTCCTAAAATATTAATTACACCAACAATTGTATCTTCCGTTCTTCATGCTAAAGCAGAAAACCCAGAACACAGAAACATTTCACATGAATGATAATCTTTATTCCATAACACAAGATCAAATTCACAAACTGCAGTCAGGGATTCTGATGTCAACATTGAATACAATTAATAAATGAGCTTTATTTACCGTGTATAATTGTTATGCGTATGCACATATTTTGGATTTTGCATACATCCTAGTTTATTGCTTGTAGACATTTCTTTTATAGTGAATGGGCAGGAAAGTACTAACCCACAAATATGAACTAATGAGCAAGTGTTAGAAAAACTGGAGACTTGGCTGAATGCTGGAGATTCCATTTAAAGGGAATCTGTCTCTGGCTCATCCCTATCCAACTGTTTGCATAGGCACATAGCTGTGGTTCGTCTGATTAAAACTCTGTTTTGTTTTTTTAATCTGAGGCTCTTTTCCCAAGTTAGGCTTCATTCACACGGCCGTATGTGTGCACATCCTGGAAAACGGTCAGTTTTTTGCGGATCCGTTGTTCCACAAAAGCTCCGTTTTTCCAGGACATCCGTTCCGTTTTTCCGTAAAAAACGGAAAGGATGTATCCATATGTCATTTTTGCGGATCCGCAAAAAACGGAAGGATGAATAACATAATTTTTTAAAACCCCTCCTGGAACGGAATCCGCAAATACGGATGACATGTGGATGCCTTTCCGCATGTCTTCCGCATTTTTTGCGGATCCATAGACTTTCATTGTGCTACGGACCGCAATTCGGGAGAAAACTAGGACAGGAGGATTTCTGTTTGCGGATCCGCAAAATGGAACGGAACAGATTAACGGATGTGGACAACATACGGTGCAATGTCCGCAGATTATCAGGACCCATTGAAATGAATGGATCCGCAAAATATCCGCAAAAACCGTCCGCAATTGCGGAACGGATGCAGATAGATTGCAGATGTTTTAAACGGACGTGTGAATGTAGCCTTATGGTACTTTTTTAACATGCAAAGTAGGCCTTTGGTGCAATGAGTACATCACCATTGCTCCTGTTGCACACAAGCTTCACTCCTTTCTGTGGCCAGACCCTCCCTCTCTGCATTGCCACTGTCTGGCCCTGTCAATCAAAGGGGGGGGGGGGGGCTGGCAACAAAAAGGAGCAGATCTGGGGTGCAACAAGAGCAATGGTGACACCCTCATTGCACCAAAGGAAAAAGTATAATTTGGGAACGGAGCCTCAGATCAACAAAAAGAGAAACAATGTATTAACCCTTTCAGCCCCAGAGGGGTTTTTGTTTCCGTTTTTTACTCTCTGCCTTTCCTGGTCGATAACTTTTATTTTTCAATTTACATATCCGTATGAGGGCTTGCTTTTTGCGGGACAAGTTGCACTTTCTAATTCCACCATTTAATAATGCATTCAATGTAGCGAGGAGCTGGAAAAACATTTAAATTGGGGTGAAATTGGAAAACTAAACACAATTCTGCAACAGTTTTATGGAGTTTGTTTTTATGGCATTCCCTGCATGGTAAAACTGTTACTGTCATTCTCCAAGTCAGTACGATTATGGCAATACCACATATGTATAGTTTTCCTTGCATTTTAATACTGAAAAAAATAAAAACCTTGAAAAGAATTTTCTTTTTCATCGCCATATTCTGACCCGTATAACTTTTTTGTAGTTATGTATACGGAACCTTGTGAGGGCGCATTTTTTGCGGGCCAATCTGTACTTTTCATTGAAACCATTCTGGGGTGTGTAATCACTTTTTGATCACTTTTTATTTAATTTTTTTGTGGGAGGTGAAGTGACAAAAAAAGGCAAATAAGCCGTTTTGACTTTTTTTTTCCGTTTTGCCGTATACCATATGTAAAACATTTTTTTGTATTTTAAAATCTTGGCAGTGCTGGTCAGGAAGGGGTTAATCAGGTGAACCACAGCTATGTGTCTATGCAAACAGCTGGATAGGGAAGTCACTGGTGACAGATGCCCTTTAAAAATAGGTTGTTTTCAAGAGAGAACCCCATTAAAGAGCTTGGATGACATTATTAAAGAGAGTCTCTACTATTTATTCCCCAGAAACCACACCACTCAGTTCCCTTTCTCGGTAGCTTGATATACAGATATGTCCTTTTTAGCTTTCCTCTTGGTTTCAGACACCCTGAGATGAGTGGCATACAATGATCACCTTGAAAAAAAACTTTTGTGTTACTCACAGAATAGCCCAACAGAATACAGAATACAAAAGTTTTTTTAATGCAAGTAATTTATTTATACTCATCATATTTCAAACTAAGAACTAAGTACTGGTTCATTGCCCATCATTGGGCACAAACTTAATGACACTGCCTAACTGAAATACTTCATCTTGAGATGTGTGAGAAGATGCTAATTGTGTATGTTTGTGGGCTTAAATTTAAAGTGCTTACTGGTACTTTAGATATAGACAAGTATTGGAAGATTAAAATAAGGTGTTTCAAAGGACAGGCTTCGTTGTCAGATCAATTGAAGCACCAGTACTTCATCCCTTCAGCTGGGACTTCCTTGACTTTTCTCAGTCTGATTACAATGTTTTATCAGCAGTTAGTGGAAGCACACATTGGTGTCTCTGTTCTGTAAATTCAGTAGATAATGTGAAAGCCCCCTTTACACTGGCAGATGAACTAAACGTTCCTGCTAATTGCCTGCTTGTCAGAGGAGGTGAGAGCTGCATTATCATGCAGCAATCAGCTCCTCTGTATGAGGACTAGTGATTGTACTGCAATAGTTTGTCCTCATACAGATTTATTGTTTCCAGGAAGCAGGTCGCTGTTTACATAGGACGATCTTATGTCCAGAAACAACGATTTCACATCAATAATACTTTAGCCCAATCAAAAAGCATTTGCTCATTCATCAGGTGATGAATTATGATGAATTATCAGCCTCTGTGAAAGGGCCTTGGGTAAGCATTTTAGAGTTAGATAAAAATTTGTGCTTACATCTTAAGATTGTGACAAATACATGTCATTTCACTGCAGCTCATGTTTATTTTTTAGCATAAAATAAGGAGCTCTCTTTAACCTCATCTACAAGAGTATGTGCCACCCAGGATTCATTGACAACACTCATGAAATCTCAAGTACAGTAGTTGTCTTTTTAGGAATTGTGGACAAATATAAACATCTGTGACAGACAAAACTTACATTTATCCTTCTATAAATCTCTAAATTAAGCAGAGATTTTAAGCTTGAGTCATATTTTTACATTTTTATGTAAACTTATGAGGTATTACTGTATCTTAGGTGCTATTTCATGACTGCTTGACTTTTTTAAATATGTAATCTAAATTTTCTTAAAAAAAAATAAAATTAATTTGCTTGTTATAAGCTTCTATACTTTTGTTTGTGCTTTCCTTAAAATCTACACGGTCATATGTGGACGGTCATATGAAAAAATGTATAAAATTCCAAGTATATAAAACTGATGACTTAAGAGCCAGTTGTTTAAAAAAAAAAAAAAAAAAAAAAAAGATTTAGTAGTCAATCTCAATTCAAACTCCTGTGTTTTTAATTGAGGTTGGTACTCTGAAACTGTTACAGGGGTTGTGCCATGAAAAATATTCTACATTTTTCAACCCAGAACCTGGATCTGAATACTTTTGTGATTGCATGTACTTAAAATTTTGTATAGCTAATGAGTTATTCAATAAAATGTTATCTTTATAGCACCACCTGCTGTTTGCCTTTTCCCTTATTTTTCTGTCCACTTCACTGAGGTGGTTGCATACGCTGAGTTTAAATACTCAACTGCCACAAGCCATATCTTCTGTTTTAGGTCAGCGGTCCATTACCACTGCTGCCCTGCTAATCACCCAGCATCCTCTGCAGGCTGCTACCTCCATTGGTCCAGTCTCCTTTCCCAGCCAATGGCTGAGGGTCCCTGGGTATATCAGGCACTTTCTCCAGGCAGATTCCCTGCGACCAGCAAAGGTGTTTGGAAGACTTGTGCATTAACCATTCTTTTGCGTTATTCAGTCTGTATTCTCATCTGTGTTCCCTCCATGTACCTATCCTGCCTCTGTACTCCTGACCTCGCAGTTCACCTTTCAGTTCAACTTTGTGTTTAAGTTCTCCCAGTCTGTCTGCCTGCCAGTGCTACAGTCTTGGTTCCTGACTGTCTTGTTCCTGCATCCATCAGCAAGCTCTCCCAGTGTCTATAGTTCTGTGTTGCCATTTTCTTCAATTCTAGTATCAGAGATGGTCCAGACTGCTCCTGTGATTGTGGTGCAGTATGCCTGGTCATCTAGCCAAGTTGCCAACAGTCAATTTCTGCCAAAAACGACATAGTCAGTATAACTCACTTTTCAGGCTGTACCTGTGGTTTTGGTATGTTTTCTGTGCCTAGAGCTTCTGGTGCTTACTCCAGAGTACCTGACCTCAGTGGGTCAGCTGACCTTACTGGGACTATCACAAGAAGTAGCAGTCTGGCAGCAGCTAAGTCCATATTCCTGTACAAGAGTTAAAGGGTGAATACCAGGGGAACAACAGAATACCCTTAGGCCTCTTTCACACGAGCGTCGCGGATTCGGTCCGGATGCGTTCAGGATGCGTTCAGGAAAACTCGCACCATTCTGCAAGCAAGTTCAGTCAGTTTTGTCTGCGATTGCGTTTAGTTGTTCCGTTTTTTCCGCGCGGGTGCAATGCGTTTTGATGCGTTTTTCACGCGCGTGAAAAAAAACTGAATGTTTACAAACAACATCTCTAAGCAACCATCAGTGAAAAACACATTGCATCCGCACTTGCTTGCGGATGCAATGCGTTTTTAACGCAGCCCCATTCACTTCTATGGGGCCAGGGCTGCGTGAAAAACGCAGAATATAGAACATGCTGCGATTTTCACGCAACGCAGAAGTGATGCGTGAAAAAAAACGCTCATCTGAAAAGACCTATTGAAATGAATGGGTCAGGATTCAGTGCGGGTGCAATGCGTTCACATCACGCATTGCACCCGCGCGGAAAACTCGCTCGTGTGAAAGGGGCCTTAGGGTTTAGCCCAAAGCCAAACCATTTAGGTGGCACATTGTGTTAAAAGCTGTAGCAGTTACAGGGAAAGAGCTTCAGCAGAAAGCACACACCTCCTGAGAGGTCAGCCGGAAATAAATCGAGCAGAACAAGAGGAGCCAGGAATGGGAAGATCTCTGGATCCATGTGAGATACAGGGCTGTTTCTAGCTTTGCTAGAAAGAGATTCACATGTACTATATTATTTTCATTGTTTACATTAATCATGACATAACCCCTTTAAGCTTAAGACCAGAGTAATCTACAAATGGTTACTAAAAACATGTAGTCTGACATTCCCATATACTAAGTACCTTACTACTTAGCAATAAGGCTGTCAGACAAGACTCTGATTGGCACATAAGGCTTCTTTCACACGAACATTGTTTTTGTGGGCTCCGATCCGCATTTTTTGCGGATAGGATACAGACCCATTCATTTCTATGGGTCCGCAAAAAATGCGGACAGCACACCGTGTGCTGTCCGCATCCGTATGTCCGTTCCGTAGCCCGCAAAAAAAAAATAGAGCATGTCCTATTCTTGTCCGTATTTCGGACAAGAATAGTACTGTTCTATTAGGGGCCAGCTGTTGCGTTCCGCAAAATACGGAAAACACAAAGATGTCATCCGTTTTTTTTGCGGATCCGCAATGTGCAGACCGCAAAACAAAACTTTTGTGTGAAAGAAGCCTAAAAGGTAAATTGGCACTGTGCGGACAACAGAGAAGGTAGATAGGAGTTCAACAATAGCTACCAATGATATGGTACTAATCAGATTTTCTTATACAATGTGGATCCACTGAAAAAAAATACACTACACCACAGGATATACAACATAAATTCATCTTTTAATTACTCATGCCAAAATAACTAAAATTCATATAACTAAGAAGGGACAGACATAAAAACAGTGCTACCACTATGTTACTAATACAAAAGCAAAAGAATAATGTGGGCTGCATGTGAATAAAAAAAGAGAAGGAAAAGCCTAATTTAAAACGTATTATTGATCCTAATAAAAAATGATGTTCTTTATTACAATACAATAAAAAATCTGGTTATTGCTTAATGCTTAAAAGTAGTATGACAGTGTGCTCCTGCGAATGAGTCTTTGTGCAGGGTACACTGTATCTATTAGGCCCCTTTCACACGAGCGTGTCCGGATTTGGTCCGGATGCGTTCAGGAAAATCCGCACGCATCCGCACCAATCCGCACGCAATCGCAGTCAGTTTTGACTGCGATTGCGTACGTTCGTTCAGTTTTTTCCGCGCGGGTGCAAAGCATTTCAATGCGTTTTTCACGCGCGTGAAAAAAAACTGAATGTTTACAAACAACATCTCTTAGCAACCATCAGTGAATCACGCATTGCATCCGCACTTGTGTGCGGATGCAATGCGTTATTCACGCAGCCCCATTCACTTCAATGGGGCCAGGGCTGCGTGAAAAACGCAGAATATAGAACATGCTGCGATTTTCACGCAACGGCGAACTGCTGCGTGAAAAACATCGCTCATGTGAAAAGCCCCATTGAAATGAATGGGTCAGGATTCAGTGCGGGTGCAATGCGTTCGCATCACGCATTGCACCCGCGCGGAAACATCGCCCGTGTGAAAGGGGCCTTACAAGGCAGCTATTAGACTAGGGATAAGGCAGTGTGGTGAGTATGCATCCACAATCCATTAGGTAGGATAGTAACTGGATATCCATTACTCTCTCTGATAACTAGCTATCCCCAAAATTAAATGATCCTATGTGTTTCTGAAACCAAACCTCACCAGGGGTCAATGTGCAGGGATTAATCCATTCAGAGGCCCATCTGGACCATAATTAAGCCAATACAAAGTAGTGGCATACTCTGGTGGCACAGAGCTGTACACTGTCTGCTATTTGCAGTTATCATAGCAGAAAACACCCTGATTTTTTATTATAGTGTAATAAAGAGCATTCATTTTATTAGGATAAATAAAATTTCGGTTTTAAATTAGGCTTTTTTTCTTTCTTTTTGAGTAAGGAAAACTGGACTTCAGCTTTATCTGGATATCAGAAGCACTGGTTGTGACAAACGGAGGTAGCGACAATGAAACATACATCAGAGTAGCCAGTGCACTACTTTTGGTCGGTATATTATACTGTACTTGTTTATGTCTGCAAATTTACAGTTTTAGATTTAATTAAGTTGATAGTTTAGTTAATAGTTTTATATTGGAGTCACCTTTGGTACCCAGATAGGTGTTATTCTCATGCAGCCCACATTATTTTTTTGTATTGTGTTTTTGTATTAGTAACATAGTGAAGTTATGTCTGTTCTCTCATAGTTAAATAAATATATTTGGCATGAGTAATTAATAAAGATTAATTCATATTTTATATCATACGGCATAGTGTTGTTATTTTGATCAGCTGTAGTTCTACTTTAAAACAAACACTTGCAGTTCATTTTAGGGGTTGTTCACATATCAGTTATTTGATCAGTTATTTCCATCAGTTATTGTGAGCAAAAGCCAGGTGCGGGTCAAAAACACCAAACAGGTGCAGATATTTTCATTACACCTGATCTCTGTTTAGTGTCCACTCCTGGTTTTGGCTGACAATAACTGATGGAAATAACTGATCAAATAACTGATATGTGAACAACCCCTTAAGTGAATCCCCATTTCTATCTGTTGAAAAGGGGTTAAAGACCTGTTGTATAAGTAACCTTAGTAGGAAAATATATTGTGCTAGATTGAAAGCTCCAGATTTTGGCTGGAGATTTACTTTAAATTATAATTAAAGTGGATTCTCTATTTTGTTTTTGGCTTGTTTTACATATCTGCCATGCCCATCATTTATGTTATGTCAATAGTACAAGTGTTAAGAATGTTGAAAGAAGAATATATAGATAAAGGTTCCCACAGCTTGTTGATGCCTGGTTTGGGAAATATTTGTCATTTACATACTCAATAATTGTCATCACACCAGCCATGGTTTCTTCACATGTAGGTTGAATTTGGTCTTCTGGCAATACAAATTGGTAAGTACCATTGTCTCTTAACTCTATAGTGTAAGAAAACGCAATTCCAAGATCATGAACCCAATCTTGACTTGTCCCGGAGGCTTCATCTGAAATATAATTAGAACAAATATGTTTTTATTTTAAAAACAGAATCACAATTGAAATAATGATAGGAAATTAGAACTGCTAAATTGGGAGGTATGGATATTTTTTTTATCAAGATCTAAAGCAAGCTCTTTTGTTGAACAATGGTGTACATGGAAAAGATGATGCTTCATATTAAAGAGCAAAATGTTAGTCTACTGTAGTCCCAGGTTTTCCAACCTGAACAGAAGAGGCCCGTGGTGGGTGGGACCATAGCAATGAACTGCTTCCTGTCACATAGTCATACAGTTTACTTGCAGCCTTCACAAAGGGTTTTTCACAATTTACCTATTTTATAACCCCGATATAGTAGATGCAAGTTGCATGAATAAGCGGGTCTGTGCCCTTATTAGGGCGAGTGCTCCAACATCAGCCGGATAGGGTTTTCACCTGCATCAAGAATAGACGATACAGGGAAAGCATTCAGGCTAGGGAGCACTCGCCATAACACAAAAGAACTCAGACTCACCAGCCCATACCAATAGAACAGGACTAGACCGAGATACTACAGGTGTAAATAGCACCAGTAACCCATGTCTGTATGTGAAGCATTACCTATCTTTTAGCTAATATCTCATTAAAAGGTAGGAGAGAACCACAGATGAAAGGGAGCCGCTGAGACACTATGCATCTGTGGTACATATGATATATATACAGTACAGACCCACCTTCTCATTCAAAGAGTTTTCTGTATTTCTGCTTCACAGTGGGAACCAGGCATGTAGAGTCCATCCGTTCACCTTTTCTGCGTCGCACAAAGACACGGTGGTTGGAACCAAAGATCTCAAATTTGGACTCATCAGACCAAAGCACAGATTTCCACTGGTCTAATGTCCATTGCTTGTGTTCTTTAGCCTAAACAAGTCTCTTCTGCTTGTTGCCTGTCCTTAGCAGTGGTTTCCTAGCAGCTATTTTACAATGAAGGCCTGCTGCACACAGTCTCCTCTTAACAGTTGTTGTAGAGATGTGTCAGCTGCTAGAACTCTGTGTGGCATTGACCTGGTCTCTAATCTGAGCTGCTGTTAACCTGCGATTTCTGAGGCTGGTGACTCGGAAGAACTTATCCTCCGCAGCAGAGGTGACTCTTGGTCTTCCTTTCCTGGGGCGGTCCTCATGTCAGCCAGTTTCTTTATAGCGCTTGATGGTTTTTGTGACTGCACTTGGGGACACTTTCAAAGTTTTCCCAATTTTTCGGACTGACTGACCTTCATTTCTTAAAGTAATGATGGCCACTCGTTTTTCCTTACTTAGCTGCTTTTTTCTTGCCATAATACAAATTCTAACAGTCTATTCAGTAGGACTATCAGCTGTGTATCCACCTGACTTCTGCCCAACACAACTCATGGTCCCAACCCCATTTGTAAGGCAAGAAATCCCACTTATTAAACCTGACAGGGCACACCTGTGAAGTGAAAACCATTTCAGGTGACTACCTCTTGAAGCTCATCAAGAGAATGCCAAGAGTGTGCAAAGCAGTAATCAAAGCAAAAGGTGGCTACTTTGAAGACATATTTTCAGTTGTTTCACACTTTTTTGTTAAGTATATAATTCCACATGTGTTAATTCATAGTTCTGATGCCTTCAGTGTGAATCTACAATTTTCATAGTCATGAAAATACAGAAAACTCTTTGAATGAGAAGGTGTGTCCAAACATTTGGTCTGTACTGTATATATACCACGGTATCAAATATTATTATAGTGGTACTAAGTGCTGTGTGTAGCCCTATCACACAATACAATATAGATATCTCAAGGGGACAGCCAGGTTATAGCAATAGATGTAGCCCCTATATCACAGACCTCCTAAGAGATAACATAAATGTGGATAAACATACAGCAACAGAGACATATATTCATAGTACCATATGTCCTAGATGACCAAATATAAGATATATACAGCAAGGTATATTCATGGGTAACAGTCAACCTGTACAGATAAATGCAGCCCCTATAACAGTATTGCCCTGAAAAGTGGCTAAGACTCACAAAGATGAGCTAACTGTAGGTAACAGTAAACCTGTAGGGGTTAATACAACCCTTATACCATTATTACCTTATACAGTGGCTCAGACACAGAGGGGTTAAATGACAGATAACAGAGGCATGCAGACAGGTTACAATATAACCCGGAATTAAATAACCATTAATCTGATAAATTCAACCAGCAGCAGAGGTATTAAGCAGCGATGTTAAACAGGTCTCTAAGGCCGACCACTCACATATCCCCCACAAGTAGCGGCATCCTGTCTCTTCTCCTTTTGGTAGCAGCATAATATTTGATACCGTGGTATGTATGTATATATATATATGTATATATATATATATATATATATATATATATCATATGTACCACGGATGCATAGTGTCCCAGCGGCTCCCTTTTATCTGTGGTTCTCTCCTACCTTACTGCATTTTATATTGATGTATGTACTTTTATCCATGTACACGTTTATTTAAGTTTATCTTTTTGTACTAACATTGTGATTACACCATTTGCCCTACGCTAACTAATCTCCTGATAAACCTATTGCAGGGGGAAACGCGTTGAGATTTGGACTTTAGGGCTTGCTCTTTTTGTGTAGTTTGTTGTTTTCTTTCCCCAATAGGGTGTACTAGGGCGATATAGGAATAGGCACGAGGACAGGGGCCATCCACCTTTGGGATGTTCCCCTGGACATAGCAGTATAGGGACTGTACCAGGGTCAGTTCCTCTTCCCTCTGCCCCCTTGCCCTATTATTTTGGGAGACTCTTGATTATTAATATATTTATATTGTGGTTGTTATGGACTCATGTGCACATCCGATTGTGGTCCTTTTAATATGATTAGAATAAAAGTGAAGTTTTAAAAGGTATATGCTCATGTTATGTTGATTTTGTACACCGCATTGCCTTGGCCTTTATATACTTACTTTGGTTGATGTTAAGTAACAAGAGAGTTGAGTACTGAAAGAGTTAAGGACCCTTTAATTGTTGAACTCGATTTGGTCCGAGTCACTGAGAACAGATAGCAAAGCTAAATTTGAAGCATGGCATCCTGTCGGTGGTGACAGAGACAGCAGCAGAGAATGGGACAAAATTCACGGAAAATAAACGTAGTAATTCACTATATGGTAGACGTCCAATGATAATGGGAATCACGGAAGGAAATGGGCGCTAAAATATATCAAACTTTAATAGCAACAATGTGCAACTAACTTACAAGGGAGAGGGGAGTGGAAACATAATTCAATAAAAATGTGCTATGGATACATTTATGCGTGCTAGGCACCGATATTGTCTGTGGGACAATTGATTGATTCAAATCGGTGCCACTAAATGATCAACCAGCACATAGGAAGATCAGCTGCTTAATGGCCGTTCACATAAGATACAAGATTAGCAACGTGCTCTAGCTGAAATTGTATTCAGGGGTCACATGTGCAAGCCCGAAATGCCCTCAATTCACCACTGCATAACACGCTGGTATATCAAATGGGGCTCCTGTCGTGTAACATATGTGACGTTCATCTATGTTAACACGTTAACAGGCACCGGAGCTCCCTATATAAAAAATGGTACAATGGACCAATGTGATCATAGCCAAATAAACGCAGCTGAATCGGGAACAGAGATAGCTACTGCTCCGCTATGACCATTATACGCTCGACGCGTTTCATCGTAAGAATCATCAGGAGCAGATGAATGTCAATACGCAGATAGCCTATCTAAAGACACTGCCACACTGATGGTGTGTGGCAACGTGCAGTCCGGCGGCTATGATGGCCGCGCGGGCCGCCAGCGCCGGGGGTTTAAAAAGGCTTAGCCACACCCCAAAGACGGTGGAGCTACATGACGCGCGGCCAGGCCAGGTCAGAGGGCGGCACCACCAGGTAATGTATACGCCTCCAACCACCGAAGCCGCATCTCTTGCTAGTATGCGCTCCAACCCTAAATGATAATGGGGATACTTATAGGCAGGAATAATGAAAGAACAATGGCCCAATAGGGATACATAGAACACAAACAAGGGGGACACGCCAAATGTCGTTTGAAAAAGGAGACAAAGTGATACCAATGCCAATGAAAAAACAATGACAAAGGCACATCAATCACAAATTCCGTGGCAATAATGGAAATGGCACTAAACCATCATGTCCAAATGTATGAAACAAACTGCTTCAGTATGCAAAAAGGACATATTAGATGGATATAAAATAAAAAAAAAAAAAAAAAAACGTGTTTCAAAACAAGATGGTACAAGGAAGAATGAGGACTTATTCAATAAAACATGCATAGGATATATGCTCATTGAGGCCCAACGGGCGAACAGTACTCAGTCTGAAAGTCCATTGGGCTTCCTTCTGTAATATCCGCCGATCCAAATCACCCCCCCTAGGAGAAGGTCGCACAATTTCAATGCCCTGAAAATGGATAGAGTTGATATCACCAGCATGGTAAGTATGAGCATGACGTGCTATGGGAGTGTCGGCGTTTTTCCTAATATCATTCAGATGCTCTCCTATGCGGCGACGAAACTGACGGATCGTCTTGCCCACATATTGGAGGCCGCAAATGCATGTGGCCAAGTACACAAGTCCCATTGATTTACAATTGACAAAACACCTGATGTCATAGGTTTTTAAGGTGGAAGTAGAGGTAAAAGTGCGTCCAGATAAAATGGAATCGCACGCGATGCAGTTCCCGCATCTAAAGGTCCCTAGCAAAGTATTTGACAACCAACTTGATGGACTAGAAGATTGAAAAAAACTATGGACCAAACGGTCTTTTAAATTGCGACCTCTACGAAAAGTCACGGAGGGAGCTGAGCCCACAAGGTGACCCACGTCCGGGTCCATACACAGAATTTTCCAATGTTTACGGAAAATTTTCTGTATATGGTCATGGGCTGCATCAAAGGTACCCACCAAGCGAATTTTGTCCTCCATATTTGAACGTTCTCGAGGGTTCAACAACACTTCTCGAGTTTGGGATACTGAGAATTGATATGCCTCAGACAATATTCGCTTGGGGTAACCACGTTGTAAGAACCTATTTTGCAAATCTCTGGCCTTCCCCTGAAAATCAGTGAAAGAGGAGCAGTTGCGACGTACCCGGAGATATTGCCCCTTGGGTATTCCCCTTTTAAGGGGTAGCGGGTGGCAGCTATTCCAGTGCAACAGGCTGTTGGTAGCAGTCTTTTTACGAAAAAGACTGGTCATGATTTTCCCATCCTCAGCCTTCGTAATAGTGAGATCCAGAAATGTGATCTGCACGGAACTGATTTCAGAGGTGAAAAAGAGGTTATACGTGTTGGTGTTAAGTACCTCTACAAACTGTTGAAACCCAGCCATTGAACCGGTCCAGAAAATCAGTACATCATCAATGTACCTTAGCCACATGGCTATATATGAAGACCAAGGTAATAGGTCTTCACCAAAGACCACCTCCTTCTCCCACCAGCCCAGGTACATGTTGGCATAAGATGGTGCGCATGGACTTCCCATGGCCACACCCCTGAGCTGGTGGTAGAAGCGGCGGTCAAAGATGAACACGTTATGGTCAAGGATGAAGGATAGGAGATTTAAAAGAAAATCGTTGTGTGGAGAATGGACGGAACCACGTTCTTGCAAAAAATATCGTATTGCCCCAAGGCCCTTCTGGTGAGGAATGGAGCTATAGAGGGCCTCCACGTCGAGACTGGCAAGCATTGTGCTGCCCTCGACGTAGAGGCCATCCAATTTGTTGACAATCTCCATTGAGTCTCTCACATAAGATGGTAGGGCTGTGACAAATGGACGAAGGACAATGTCGACATACTCACTGATTTTGTGCGTGAGACTGTTGGTACCCGAAACAATTGGCCTGCCCTTAAGGGGATGAAACCCCTTATGAACCTTGGGCAAGCAATAAAACATGCCATTGAGGATGGTTTGGTAAAAGAACTATATTCTTCCTTGGTGATCAACTTTTGGCTCAAGGCGGGGACCAATATGTCTTTCAATTCTCCCAAAAACACCTTATATGGGTTGTTGGGGAGGATCTCATAGCAAGATCTATCTTTTAAGATATCAAGACACATGTCCCGATAATTCTCTTGAGCCATAATCACGATGTTACCACCTTTGTCCGCCATCTTTAGGACAATAGAATTGTCACTCTCCAATGACAATAACCCCTCTAACTCCTCTTTAGTGAAATTGTTGTTGTGAGGTATCTTGCCCTGTAATTGATGTAATTCATCAGATACCACCTGAACAAACACATCAATTGGGGTAATATCATTCATTGGGGGGTTGGTGCTAGAACGTGGTTTCATAGTAGTGTAAGGACCCTCGCCAGGTGCCCTCTCATTCTCTTTAATATAGGGACTGTACCAGGGTCAGTTCCTCTTCCCTCTGCCCCCTTGCCCTATTATTTTGGGAGACTCTTGATTATTAATATATTTATATTGTGGTTGTTATGGACTCATGTGCACATCCGATTGTGGTCCTTTTAATATGATTAGAATAAAAGTGAAGTTTTAAAAGGTATATGCTCATGTTATGTTGATTTTGTACACCGCATTGCCTTGGCCTTTATATACTTACTTTTGTTGATGTTAAGTAACAAGAGAGTTGAGTACTGAAAGAGTTAAGGACCCTTTAATTGTTGAACTCGATTTGGTCCGAGTCACTGAGAACAGATAGCAAAGCTAAATTTGAAGCATGGCATCCTGTCGGTGGTGACAGAGACAGCAGCAGAGAATGGGACAAGTAGCATCTACATGCAGCTAAAAATGTATAATTTATCTTTATGACTAGAGATGAGTGAAGTTTTAAAAAATTTGATTCAGCTGCTTTGCCGAAGTTCCCCAAGAAATTAAAATCATTACAAATTAATTTGTCACAAATCACAGTAAATCAGGCATACCTAGGCCATTCTGCCTTATGGTGTGGCCACATGGAGCCGCCATGCTGCGGTGAAGAACTGCAGTGAAGAACTGGGTTTAGCTGGATACATGGGGGCACAATAGGCTGGCATACCCACCTCTCCAACCCCAGCGCACATGAGGATGGTCATCATTAAGACCTAGTCCCCCTAAGGCCGCGGTGCCAGGACTCGGATCCCTGCTGATTTAATAATGATGACCTATCATGAAAGGGGTTGGCCACCCTAAGTATCAAAAATCCAAAGTTCTCCCAGACAATAGCCAACACTATGAAGTATTTCTCAGGTGACATGTACTGGCTGTACGTCCTTTATCTAACTTGTTCACCATGACACACTTCCCTGGAGGAGCTCCCTCAGACAGGCTGTGTGGGAGGAGCAGCTGCAAAGTGAAAGTAAAAATCCCAGCATGCACTGCAGCAAGCATGTCTAGAGGAGCAGTCACATGACCTCCCCGCCCACCTGTGTTCCCATAGAGACAAGAGCCCCTTAGATAATATCAATAGCCCAGTTATCAGTGAATAACTGTTGTACAGACATAGCAATAGAAAGAACGCCCCAGTCCCAACAGTAAAGGAGTGGGGGGTGTTACCCTTTTCATAAATTTGCTGTGGGGCCCAGTCATTTCTAGTTGTGCCACTGGATGTAAGCCAAAAACAGAATGAGGGGGGTTATCATTTCCCTTGTTTCTAAAAAGTGGCGTTAAAAAGTTGGGACAGATTTATCAAAACTGGTGTAAAGGAAAACTGGCTTGGGAATCAGATTCCACCTTTCATTTTTTCAAAGCTCCTTTGGAAAATGAGAGGTGGAATCTGATTGGTTGCTATGGTCAACTGAGCCAGTTTTCCTTCACAGCAGTTTAAATAAATCTCCCGGTATGTGCAAATTTTTAACTGCGCTTTTTTTTTTTTTTTAAAGGGCGTGACAATGGCAGAGACAGGGTGTGACCAGTCACCCCAACAAATTTATGTTCATTTTCACCAGTTTCAGACTCAAATGAAGCAGAAATCTATGGCAGCTCTGAGCTGTTCATAGATTTTGTTTAGGTGCACGGACTGCACAAATCGATCTGCTGACATACAGAGGAGCCTCCTGTCTATCATATACGACTGCTCCCAGCTGACAGCCCATCAATCATCTATAATATATGACTACCTTCATCTGGGAAAAAAGGGAAAATGAGTGTAGTCAAATAGCTATATATAACGTACAGGGGGGTCACAAGTC